>PVHP010008260.1:0-53854 GCA_004024765.1 Zapus hudsonius | reverse complement strand
ACTGCTGGTGGGATTGCAAACTTGTTCAACCACTGTGGAAAGCAGTGTGGAGAATTCTGAACAGAATGGACATAATCCTTCCAATGGACCCAGCTATCCCTCTTCTAGGCATCTATCCACAAGATGTCACATCTCGACGCAGAAACATCTGTACAACTATATTTGTAGCAGCTCAATTCATAATAGCCAAGAATTGGAAAAAAATATTTCTTATCCCCCAAAAGCAAGTTTGCATTTAATGTAATACTATATTTTTGCATCTACTTTGGAAGATTTTTTTGGTATAAGCTTTACAAATCCTGTTAACCATCCCCCAAAATGTTCTTCTTGTACCATATGTAGATCTGTACCATCAAGTTACCCGATCCTTACCTGAGACATTGGCAGAAAAAGAACCCCATATGTGTAAGGAGAAAACAAACAAAAATAAATCATAGAAATTGAATCTGCCACTGATGTAATAAAAGCTGAAAACCTGTGGAGGAGGGGAGAAGAGTCTCACAAATATGTCAATCAAATTAGCATGGAACATAAGTTAGACAGGACTGGGAAGATAATTACCTGCCTAGAAAAAACAATTAAATTAAGATTTTATCTTTTGATTCAGCACATGTTGCTGCTATAAAGAAAAGATAGAAACAATCATTCTGGTAATATAATATTTTAAGATTTACTTATTCTGGGACTTTCTGCATGACTGAGAAGACAGAGCCATCGTCATCCCATGGTGTGGCACCAGTCCGTCCTCACATGGTATTGCATTTCCACGGACCTTGGCTGGATGATAGGAATCTGCCTGCCCATCCTAAAACTCTTCTCCCCAAAACAGTGTGATCGTCCAGCATTCACTCGGTTTTATGGGAGAAGCAAAATCTGCAAACTCCTTGATAACTTTGGCTGTTCATTGCAATGGTTATTCATTTTATGGGAATCCTTCTTAAAGAGGCTGTCAAGGACTTGTATTTTTGTCATAGAAACCACTGGTTTGCATTTGAAAGAATGTGAGTTTGGGAATAACGTCTATGACTAATTATAATCAGTGGCCACTTTGCTGTGTGGGATTCTGCCCCATGACAAGGAAGGGACAGGACCTGCACATTTGATTCATTGCTCTTTGTGGTTTTGTCCAAATTGGGGTGATCTCTCATTACTTCACATCTCGTGGCTCATCATCTCCTACTTTCCTTTGTGAAAAAATGTTCAGCCTCTCGGTTGTCAACGTTCTAATTCTCTCTTACAATTACTTCTCTTCATACTACCCTTTCACTTTATTTTACTTGTCTGATTGTGAGGAATAGCACAAGATAATAGATCTCAGACCATAAATAAGTATATTTCCCAATTTATTCATCAGCAGAAAGTGAAATGATATAGTCACTGAATATCTCTAAAGAAACAATAGATATAATGTAAGTAGCTAGTTAATATTTGAAATCACAATTAGCTTTTTTCATCTGTTATACTTTGAAAAAGAGTTACCTATGACCCCATACATACTAGGCGTGCACTTTATCACTGAGTTATATAACCCTAGCCCTGAAAGACAACTTTATTTCACAAATCGTATTGTTTAAGAAGTAAAGCAAACATAGTCTATCATACACTGAAACAAAATTTCAAAAATGGTGTCTATAAATATAGAAACAGAAAAGTAACCTGAAAAAATAATGCGGCGATGAAAAGAAGTCACGTAACTTTCAATAGAAGAGAGTGGAATGTATTGTGGTCCCCAAAACTCATTATAAATAAAATGGCTCCAACAAAGCAAGTTCAAATTCCAAAGAGCAAAAGATAAGGAAAAACATTCATTAAAGAGAAACAAGTTAATATAAAGTAAGATTTGGTAAGGCAGTTCAGGTTTCTAAAAAGAACCTTCGAAATCATGCCCTTTCATCTAACGTTAAAGCATCGTGAATTTAACAAAGAGATTATATTTTACATTCCCATAGTATATCCAGAAGCATTCCAGGTCATGGAAGAATTCGATTCTTTGACATTTTAAAGAGCAAAGAGCAGGCACAGTGTCATCTTTAAATTAAATTACAAAGTTCAAAATATGACTAAGTTCAAGTGACTTTCTGAATATAAAAACAGGTAACATTTTAGGATTGATTCCACTCGATAAATTAGTCATTTCTATATCAGTGTACTTATTCCTGTATCTGAAAGGAGACTTTGGATCTGTTATTTGATAATCCAACTAAAACAGACCATAGATCTGATAGCCACTTGAGGAATGTGTTAATATTCTCACGTCAAAAATGCCTCTAACGATGAATATTCACTTATAAAACAAATTTAACTAGATTTCAAATATGTGTAAATGCAGTCTAATTTTCCTGAGGTGATTTCTTTTCAAACGCCTCTCAACCTTCTGCTTGCACAAAGAATCCTTCTCAACATCCATAAGCAAAATAACAACCACAAACGTAGACAGACATCCAGGCTTCTTATCTTTAGAATTAGACTAGAAAAACCAACAGCCAATGAACGAGGGGATCATTGCACTCGTAGATATTTCAACTGTTCCTCCTGGAAGTGGCAATGACACTAATAATAGCATGCAATAACAATAATGAGTCTTATTAGGTTTTCATGATGATGAGGATTACTCTAGGTTGAAAATAAGATTACAAAAAAGAATATTGCACAGATGCTCCCTGAAATTATAAGTGAAATATGCTGTCTTCCATATGTGCAACATTTCCTCCAGACAATGTGTAAGGTAGCAGCCATTCTTTTGGTGCATAACAACAGAACGATCATGTGAGCCATGCAAAGGAGATCGGAGTTATTATTGCTTTGGAAATGTATACTAGAAGTAGCATGCATATTTTCTTTGCTTGAATCTGCAATATCAGCTTTTTTAAATCTTTAAGTCAGTGAGAAATCCCCTTATCTCTGAAAAAGAGGGCTATATCTAATAATATGATGATAATATCATTGAGGGTTTTTTTTTTTACCTTTTTTGGGGTAAAACTGAGTATGAGTTATTCTTGTCCTAAAACTTGGGTCTACATTTTTAAAAATTAAACTTTAAATTCCATAATGTGTGATCATTCTCACCTTGCGCCATTACATTTGTTTAAAACTAGAAATCCTTTATTTATCACAAAAATAGTTGCCAACTGTGCAATCCCTTAATTGCAGTAACTTAATAAAAAAAACCCAGCAGGTTATTATCATTTAAAGACACTATTAGAAATGTTGATAAAGATTTCTGTTTCAGTACTATCAAGTTATTTTCTTCCACCGTACCTGTTCTATGATTACAGCCATCCTTAATGCTCTGATACTCTGAAGAGCATTATATATGCCCTTCCAATTTAATTGAGCTCAAAGTAGAAAATGGATAAGAGGAAAGAAAGCTGACTTTAACGGGTTTGGGCAAGGAGTAATTTCTCACCTAAGATTTAGTCCTATATTTTAAATGGTCTTTTTTAACATATAATCATTTAATATAATTAAGTGGGGCTTTCTTTACAGTTGCATACAAATCTCCTTCCATCCATATCCAACCATCCAACCAACTAACATATATATGTACATGCACACACACACACACGCACACACACATATATATATATTTTAACATGGGATTTAATAGTACATGCTTGCTATTCTCCCACATCCAGGAGTGCATTCTTATTAAAAGGAAAGAAAGAAAGAAAAGAAAAGAAAAGAAAAGAAAAGAAAAGAAAAAGAAAGAAAGAAAGATTGGTCCTTGTCTAGGGAAGATAATGACTCAATTAAAGACAGCTCTCAAGTACATTTATTTGCTAGGAATTTCATGCTTATGTCTTGTAGAACACAACCATAATTTATGGCACATACTCCTTCTATAGTGGATTTACTCAAGTGGTCAGTGAAGCCTCCACAGGGCTGTGGGCTTTCTTCAGCTGTCAATTTAAAAAGGAAAACTGGAATGATAAGACATGAGTTGAGCCACAACACAGTAATTACTAAATCCTGTCTTTTTCTGAGTTTGAAATGATGTGTACATCAAGGAACCAGGTCCTCATTTTAAATAATATATATATATATATATATATATATATATATTATATTATATCTCTCTCTCTCTCTCTCTCTCTCTATATATATATATATATATATATATATATATATATATATATATATATATATATATAGAGAGAGAGAGAGAGAGAGAGAGAGAGAGAGAAAATGAGCACAGCAAGGCCTCTTGCCACTGCACATCTGGCTATAAATAGGCATTGGGGAATCGAACTGAAGCCACCAGATTTTGCAAGCAAGCACATCTATCTGCTGAGTCCCAATTCCAGTTAAGGGCTCCTTGTCACTGAGTGGACCTCTTGGCCAATTTGAAAGCTGTTGATTACTACCCCAGGTTTTGGTACCTCTATTGCACAAGTGATCACTTCTTGTGTGCAGTCCAGCATCACTGACAAACATCATCTTCAGGTGAGAAAATCCCAAATCCCAAGGCAAGACAAGCTACACACACAACTGAGGCAATATATCACCAAAAAGAATGCCCAGTACCACACCATAGTGGAGGCCTCCTGTGAAAGTTACTGAGAGGAAATTCTAGATAAAGAATGCAGAAGGCAGTGTGTTTAAGCCTTATGGCAATAGTCTGCATTTTATAACAGTGGTCTCTGCTTTCTCCAAATATCATTGACCAATTTCCCCTGGCAGCTTATGTAGCACCTTCCAGCACTGCACTTGCTACCATCTGGGAGCTGGATACCATTATGGATCTAGCAGGGTCTCTCAGTGTTGTTTGATGACTTTCTGTGCTTTCTTCAGCTATAGGATCTTATCTTTAACATGGGGTGGGTATTCAAGAGCTTTGACAGAATCCTGTCTTGTTTTGGGGACCTTGTGGGTCTCTTTGATCAACAGTTCAGTGTGGGAAGGAACCAGTGACTGGGACAGGCAGTTTTGATCTATTTTTCATGGGGTTAGGCTTTCTCCCCTTCTATTCATGGACCCTCTTCCCAGGCGATGCCCACTTCTTCCTCAAGAGCTAACTGTATGAAAGTAAGGATTTTATGATTTCAATTCATTCAATTCATTCCCACCCCCCCTTCCTTTCACCTCTTTCACAGTCTTTCATTTCCCCTGTCAGGTTTGCTTAGAGGTTAAGCTTAACCTGGTTAGGAACTTCATATGAGGGAGAATATATAGCATTCGACTCTCTGTTCTTGTGTGATTTCGCTAAGTAAGATCTGCTCCAAGTCTGTCCACTTTTCTTAAAAGTGGTTCTTAAAATTCTTGGCTCTGGTAATGCTGTGGATTTCCTTCCCAAGGAAACTGCCCATCTCTCCACAGACACACCATTGTGCTCATGATGGCTGAGTGAGTGAACACTCACTCCTTTCACAGGCTGCTTCCCTTTAGCTAATGGTTACTGATATTACAAAATAGTGTCCATGTGCAGAGTCACAAAGACTGATAAGTGAAATGTAGCAATGCTAAGAACTTGCTGTGGCAGGGAGCATCAGTTTCTTCAGTGATGTAATCACTGGTAAGTTTCCACTAGTAAGTACCTCATCACCCATGCTCATGCAGGCAATGCTAATTAAACTCAGTGGGGCACACACCAAAAAGAAAACACCAAAGCGATTCTATTGGGAAGAAGTAGAGTTCCCATGAAAGTGGTGGGTGAAGTAGAAAAAAAAAAGAGAGAATGGGAGTGAATAGGATTAAAAAATGTCATATACACATATGAAATTATAAAAATAAATCAGAATTATTTTTTCAAAATTTATACCCCATGTGGCTCAAAGAAAATATTTTTGAGAAAAAGCCCATGAAATAGAGAACCAATTTAAATTTTCTGCTGTGTGGCTTCGAGTGCTTTTCACTAGGTGCTGGCAAGGAGCTAACATTTACTTCTTCATTCTGAGGCTCAGCAGCCCAGACACAGCACACTTGCCCAATCACTTAGCAGACGAGCCTCTCAAACTACTCATTTTGCATGTAGGAAAATGGAAATTTAAAGAATTTTAAATCTTCTCTGAGATCTGATGGCACAGAGGTAACAAAAAACCAAATTTTTCACTTTTATGGTCAAATTTCATTTCTTCTTTACTTACATTCCCTTCTTCTTCCTCATTTACCTGATGTCACTATAAAATGCAAAGCTAGATGCTTGGAGCAATGCAAGGTTTTACGATCTTTGATTCTCCATACACACAGGGCAACCTTCCATCATGTTCTTGCTTTCTGTTTTGATGTTCTTTGCCTGAACGATACGGGTCCTTTCTCTTGGGTACCTTTCAGGGACACTACAAGAGTGCCAATCTTGACAGCTCAGGAGAAAGCACTCAGGTAAGTCAAAATGGATTCATTCTTTCTTTCACGAGCCCTGTCATCTTCAACTAGTGGCTTGATTTCAGTTTCTCAAATTCAGACCACTATGGAAAACAAAAGCAGTGAAAGTCATGGAGCAGAAAAAACAACATTCAACAAGGGATCCTCGGTCTCTCTATTCTTTTGTCCACAATGCGTGGCTGGGTTTGATATTTTTTCATTTTTGATACATACATATATATAATGTAATTTGATCCCATTTCCTTTAGTTATCTTTTCTCCTACTCCCCCCCCAAACCTTTATTCTTCCCATTGTATCTCCATCTTAATTCAAGGCCTTGTTTAGTTTTTTTTGTTTGTTTGTTTAGTTTTGATGTTGTTGTTTTTGATCCACTGGTATAAATTAGGTAAACTTGTATGAATATGAGTGGGAAGTAAGAAGTAATGACAGAACTAAAAGATGTGACTCCCACTCTTCTGCAATCATCAATTTCTTACTATTTACTCTGGGAGATGTGGGGGTCTCATGGACCCCCTCCCTCATCTATGATGAAATAGTGACAGGGTTCATCATGATTTCCTATCTATCGCATGTGCAGTGTGTGCATGAGTGTAGTGGATTTGTTATATCTAGAAGAGAGCACTTTGCAGCCCCACTTCCCATCCTCCTGCTCTTACATTTTCTGCCCTGTCTCCCTCAAAGGTCTCTCTGACTTTTGGAAGTGTGGTTTGCTCAGGTTCCTGAGTATGGAGAAACATGCACAGTATGATCTTTTCCAGTCCTATCCATTTGTTCCTTCAAATTTCACAATTTTGTTTTTCTTTACAGCTGAATATACATACATTGTGCATATGTACCACATGTTCTTAATTCATTAATCAATTGCTAGACATTTAGGTTGGATCCATTTCCTAGCAATTGTGAATGGAGCAGCAAAAAACAGGGCAGAGCAAGTATCTCTGTGTAAAGTCCATGGAATGTTTGTCCAGCAGTGTTATAGCTGGCTCATATGGTAGAACCGTTTTTAGCTTTTTGAGAAACCTCAACATTGATTTCCAAAATGGCAGCATGTGGTTGCATTATCACCAAGAGTGAATAAGGGTCCCTCTGTCCCTGTGTCCTCAGCAGGATTTGCTGTCATCTGTTTGTGGTGCCAGCCATTCTGACTGGAGTGAGATGGAATCCTTTGAATCTCCATTTCCTTGATGGCTAAGGATGACAAACACTTTTTTACGTGTTTATTACTCATTTGTGCTTGTTCTTTTCAGAACTCTTGGTAGTTTCATAATATGATTTTTAAATTTTTTTCCTAACATGTTTTTTGATTGGGCTGTTCATATTTGGTATGTTTAGTTTTTTGAGTTCTTTCTATATTCTAGATATTGTTTCTCTGTCAGATATGTAACTGGTGTTTGAGAATAATTTCTGTTACTTTGGCCTGAAGCTTTTCTTTATGTCCAGTGGTGGAAGATTTGTTCTTTTATAGAATTCCAAATATCTTTCAAGTTCTGCTCATCAGTTTGTTTGTTTTTTGACTTGTCATAGATTTGTCTCCCTGGTTTACTTCCTCTACCTTGTCCTCAAGCTCCGATATTCTATCCTCCACATAGTCTATTCCATTGGAAAGGCTTTACATGAGGCTTTTGATTTGACATATTACATTTTTCATTTTAGTTTCATTTTCTTCAGCATTTCTATCTCCACTGAGTTTCCTTTTCATACCTTAATTTGACTTGTTTATTTCATTTAGCTGTTTTCTTGGAGTTCATTCAGGCATTTGTTCCTGTCCTTGTTGAACTCACTCAGAAGTTTATTAAATTGTTTCCACTGTGAGGTCTTCAATTTTATCAGGTAGGTAGATATTCATTTCCCCCTTTTGTATATATATATATATGTATAATATATATATATATATGGTGCTTTTGCATTCTTTATCTAGAATTTTCCTCTCAGTAGCTTTCACAGGAGGCCTCCACTATGGTGTGGTACTGGGCATTCTTGTTGGTGATATATTGCCTCAGTTGTGTGTGTAGCTTGTTTTGCCTTGGGATTTGGGATTTTCTCACCTGGAGATGATGTTTGTCAGTGATGCTGGACTGCACACAAGGAACACGAAGGTCAGAAGAGGAACATATAGAGGTAGGGTAGGGAGGTCAGCTAACACTTGAGTACAAAGGTAGGTTGTAGGGGAGGAGATTGCATAGAGTAGGTGTGGGGTCCACAGACGCTATCATACAGGTGTGGGAAGGACACACAGAGCAGGAGAGTGTGGATTGTCTGTAGTATGGTAAGCCTGAAAAATGGTGTGAGGGCAGGTCGGGGAGCATATAGAGCAATGGGAATGTACCCTAGAGTTGTGGCATGACTTGGGCAGGTAGGAAGCATATGGGGGTCCCATATTAGTGTTGGAGAGCACTGGGCAGCAGGGGCTTACCAGAAGTAACATGGCACAACTGAGCAAGCAGGAAGGATTTTTGAGCCAAGCTTTAGGGTGGCACCAAATAGCAAGAAGTCATGCCAGAAGCAGGCATGACTAGTTTGATAGGAAATATTTGCTGGCATGTGTGGGGAGGCTTCTGGGGTGCTCACTCACAGCTCCATGGAGTGACTTATGCAGGAGGAAAGGATTTTCAGGTGAGGGCGCAGGTAGGGGACGGTCCTAGGGATTGGGATCTCACCCCTAGCAGTGTGGTACAATTAAGCAGGTGGGAAAGATTATCTGGCATGGGCACAGGCCTTCACTCTGTATTCTGTCATCTTTGTCATAAATCAAGTGGCTGCAGCTGTGTGGTTTATATCTGGATCTTCTGTTTTATTCTGTTGCTCTAAGTATCTGTTTACCATGATGCTTTCATCACTATTGCTCAGATATATAATGTGGAATTAGGTCTGGAGACATCTCCAGCATTGTCTGATTTCCCATGTTAGATATATTTCTAATATTTCTTTGTTTCCTTCACAATTTTTCTGGACTTAGAATATTTCTTTAAATCATTAGAAATAAATTCACCATTCACCTACATTGAGTATTTGCCATTATAAAATCGTCAATATTATAACTTTTTAATATTTTATCTTAATACATGAATTTAACATATAACCTCAAAGAACATTCATACATACACTGTTTCATGTATACTTCACATATTGTCAGTATTATGTATATCTCATTTATTTATTTATTTGAATGATTTTTGCCATCAGCTTTTGGCTTCAAATCCAAATAAAATTATTTATGCCCAAATTCAAAATTAATAATACACATACACACATACATATATATACATACTCACATATATACATATGTGTGTGTGAGAGAGAGAGGTGATGAATGAAAGGAAGTCATGCTAAACATAGTCATTTATTATGAAGACAAATCTATGTTCATCTAGCTTATTTAGCCAGAAACAATTTTCACTATAGATTTATCAGGCACTTTTGGTACTGAGAACATAGAATCCTTATTCATAAAATATCTAAATACATAATACTTTATAATATGTATATATGTACACACATGTAATAAACATACACATATTATTGTATATATTATAAGGAGAGAAAGAGAGAGAGACAGGATGTTTATTGCATTGAGGCCATAAAGGAATACAAAAAGTGAAGACATAATGGTCTGCTTTCCTTTGTAACTGCATTATTCATACATGAAGAAGTTTAATACTTGTGTCTATATGGTGAGCTTTAACAATGACCCAGAAAGCACTCTCTAATGGCAATGAAGCACAGATTCATCTTCTTAAATAGTTAGCACTATGGTATCCCATCTGACCTTAAGAAAATGCCAAGTAATTCTCTAGAAATAGAACTGTAAAGTTGTAACCTCCCTGAATGATAGCTCTGTCTGTAAAGAGTCTGGGAATCATTTCCATTTCTCCGTAGAAATCAATACCTAACTATTGTTTAATTGGTGAGTGCAGTGTGACCTAATCATCTTGATGAGCACCTCCATCCAGGAAGCTCATCCCCTGGGAAAACAGGATAAGCCTCAGGAATAAGGAATTAATTGCAGAAAGATAATGAGCATAGTTTCAATCAGGCTGAGAGGGAGAGAAGATAGGATAGAGGACTTAAATCTCAAGGTTCTGATTTACCTACTTTATTATTAATTAGCATGAACTTTAATTAAGCATGACACTAAAGTAAGGAGTGTGCCAAAGACATTGACTAAACTTATTAGCAAGGTCTAAAAGAGACAAACGTATAGCTGAAATCTAGTGTTGGCACTTAGACTTGCAGTTCAAGTGGAAGGTGCTCCGTTATGGACTCTTCAAATGTCCATATGAAGAGTGAAATATTTTATTTTTTTAAAAAATATATATTTATTGTCCATAATGAGTTAGTTACATTATTTAGTGGGCAAACAATGCGTTGTTATCCCGAATTCCCCAATTCCCCCCCTCCCCATCCCTGATCAGTTGGATATCCTCCTCCGTGGGCTGTCTGTATTAGTCCTTGTGGCAAGGGATCCTGGATATCCTAGTACTCAGCCCGGTCTTCCTTACCCAAGTGTGTTGTTACTGATGGGTGCTATGCCTCCGGACAGTCTCCCCCACCACAGCTCTCACAATCTTTCCGCCCCCTCTTCCACTCACTGAGTCGTGGTGGGTGAGTAATAAGGCTGCTTTAATGTTGCGTGCTTAGGGGTCCTTGTGTCAAAAATCCTTGGTTTCTGTCTCATTGGCCTATCCTGTGTTGATTGAATGGCTGTGGTTATAGGTCCCTTGTTCATCTGTCATTGTCTGCTGGGTTCCCTATGGATCCTCCCCAATATGACTGTCGTGGCTCCTCTCTTGCCAGGATCTCAGCCATCGGCCTACGGTTGGTTGGTAAGGTTAGATGGGCCACAGCTCACTCGCTATATCCTGAAAAATACAAACACAATCTCCATCGGAGAGTGAGAACAGTATAGGTTAACAAATATACACCATTCTGAATTACCTAGTTTCTATTTTTAGTAGCCTCCCTGTCAGACGTTAGCATAGTGCATCTTTTCTTGGGAGCCCAAGAGTATGGGATCCGGTGCATATTGCCCTAAATCCCCATTTCCAATCCTCACTGAATGGAATATTTGGCCGAATTTAATGGCTGTTGATTGTCTCCCCCAGGCCCAGGCTCCTTCATTGCACAACTGCTCCTTTCTTGGTTTGCTGTTCTCTCCCAATACGAACTGTATCCAGCCTATTCATGGCCGCAGACTATGTTTCATAGCAATGGTCTGTTTACTCCAGTTATCGCCAATCAGCTTCCCCTGACATTTAAAAGAGGCTGAGATATGGAGCTTGATGATAAAGATAATGGAGGGAGTCTTTTTCTTATCATAAGATACTTGTACTATTTATAGACAGAAGGAGATGAGAGAGTTAGGAGGCACAGGCTAGGATGTGGCTATGGTGTTTTGATTCAGGGGTAGCCCATAACCCTAACCCTAACTTATGGGTTCTGACTGCTTGATCACAAGATGATGGCAATTTTGGAATTGGAACCTTGTTGGAAGTGTGCTGTTGGGGGTGGGCTTATGAGTATTATAGTCAGCTTCCCCTTGCCACTGTTTGACTCACTCTCCTGTTGCTGTTGTCCACCTGATGTTGGCCAGGAGGTGATGTTCAGCCTCTGCTCATACTATCATTTTCTCTGCCACCATGAAGCTTACCCTTGAGTCTGTAAGCCAACGTAAACCTATTCCTCCCATTAGCTTTGGTCCAGTTCTTTCTTTCAGCAGCAACAAGGAAATTGATTGTGACATTAAAACTGGTACCAGAGAATGGGATTAGTTGCTGCTATAACCCTGATTCTTTGACTTTGACCTTTGGAACTGATTTGCAGAGGGAATGTGGAAAGAGTTGAAACCTCAGCTTAAGAGATATTTCACAGTGCTTTCGGTACAACTTGATGGATTCTGGTCAGAGTTGGAAAGACCTGAATACAATAAGAAGTATGGGCTATGAGGTTTGGTTTACAGGAGTGAGGAGAAACTTTGTTGGGATTGGTCTAGAAGCAGTTTGTATGAGAGGCTTGCTGCATTCTGCCTGCTCCTGTGTCCTGGGCAGGGTTGCTTTGAGTAGAAATGGACTGGTGTGAGCAGATGGAGATGACACAGAAGGAAAAGAAATCTCTGGGCTGAAACTGCTGCTTGTTCAGATGCAATTGTTTGAGAGATGACAACCATTGAGATTGGGCCAACTGATCTGCATTGGGACAGCAGGTAGACTTCAGAATCTTTGAAGTAAGGGGCCTGAATTCTGAAGGAGTGTCCTGATCTTCAAAGTTAGTTTTGTTCCCCCCTGGATAACAAGTTGGTAGCCCACCTGGTACTATAGAATATAACAAATGCAAAAAAGAGAGGGTCATTGGATTTGCAGCAGAGCTTTATTTTTTTGGAAAGGGATGTGGGCAGTGAGAAGCAGGTATGTTAGATTAGCTGCATATAGGCCTGATGGAGACATAAGGATGATCTGTAGCTTGTAGTGGAGACCCAGGGGAGATGCCAGCATTTTGGGATGGCTGCCAAAGAGAGCTGCCAGCACCAGATGAAGTTTTCCTGGACTGTGAGTAGCCTAGCTGGAGGGGTGGGATTGGAACTTAAGACTCATCATTTTTGTAGAATTGTCAGACTTGGAGTTAGAGTTTGATGTTTACCCTGTTTGTTTTAAATCTTGTATTGGTTTAGTCTATCTTTGCTATGCCCAATGCATCTTGTGCCGTGTGAATTTGTTCTGTGCCATTATGTTTTGTTCTGTTCTGTTCTCTTTTTGGTATTACAGCTCAGCTGAAAGAACTTGAACCATGGGGATGTTTGAAAATCATTGAGATTGATACAAAAAAAAAACTATGTGGAATTTTGGAGTTGGACTGGGTGCATTGCATTTTACATCATGTATGGTTATCAGTTTATAGGAGGCCAGGGAAGGAATGTGGTGGTTTGATTCAGGTGTCCCCCATAAAATTACATGTTCTAAATGCTTGATCCCCAGCTGACAGCAGTTTTGGAATTGGAACCTTGTTGCAGGTATGTTGTTGGGGGCAGGCTTATGGGTGTTATAGCCAGCTTCCCCTTGCCAGTGTTTGGCACACTCTCCTGTTGCTGTTGTCCACCTGATGTTGTGATATCCAGCTTCTGTTCCTACCATTGTTTTCCCTGCCATCATGCAGCTTCCCCTTGAGTCTGTAAGCCAAAATAAACCCACATTCCTTCCATCAGTTTGCTCTTGGTCGTGTTCTTTCTGCCAGCAGCAAGGAAACTGAATGCTGCCACAGCAGGTGAGTGACAAAGTGGATTCCACAAAAGGAGAATAAGCTCAATAATATAAGTATCAGAAATGACCTTAGAAAACAATAAGAATAATTTTTCTCTAGTAAATAATGGATGAATTAGTGCCAGTGAGAATAATCATACTGGTCTTATTGCTCTTGAGGTAAAATTGATATGATGAAACCATGAACACTTAACATCTAAACACTTGGGTTGCAACATCACATGGATGTGGATAACAAGAATAAATGTATTGATGAAATCAAGGAAAGTGACAGTCAGTGTGGATTATGCCTTTGCGTTCCTTTTCTACTTTCAGCTAGAAACACTAAGTTGTGCCAAGTCCAACTTCACTTCTCTAATTCCCAGTAGGTATCATAGTAAAACATTGTACTTCTTTATGGTCCTGAGTTCCTGTTAAGTTTTGTTAAGGTCACGAGATTTATTTTCTTTAGTATAAGGACACTGCATATATCTTGTAGGAAGCAATGAATAGACCATGAATAAATATTGAGGCTGCTTGAGAGTGAGTCTATGTATGGAAGAGATGTGGCTATATCACTGATCTCTTAAGTATGCTTTAAAAAATAACAGAGATATCAGAAGCCCTTTTAAAAATATTTTATTTATTTAAAGAGAGGCGAGGGCTGGAGAGATGGCTCAGCGGTTAAGTCACTTGCCTCCAGTGCCTAAGGCCCCGGGTTCAATTCCCCAGTACCCACATAAGCCAGACTCTCTCTCTCTCTCTCTCTCTCTCTCTCTCTCTCTCTCTCTGCTTGAAAAAAATAAACAAAATATTTTAAAAAAAGAGAGGCGAGAGAGGCAGAGAGAGAGAGAGAGAGAATAAACAGGTGCACCTACAATCTCTATCCACTGCAAACAAACCTCAGATGCATGCACCACTTTGTGCATCTGGCTTTACCTAGGTACTGGGGAATGAAACCCAGGCTGTTAGGCTTTGCAGGCAAGCTCCTTAACCGCTGCACCAACTCTCCAGTCCCAGAAGCCCTTTTTTTAAGTCTGAAGTCATGTTAACTCTTGAAGAGAAGAGCCTGGCAGGATCTGTCCAGGAGCAGAGGTTGGGAAGATTCTGAGGCTCTCACAGCTCTAAAGACTATTCTACAACACACTTTTCCTTAGCAATTCAATTAAATCAAGCTCAGAGTCTCCTAAGACCATTGAACCTCAGCACTCATTTGTTCCTCTATGTGTTGAAATTACCCATACTGCTAAAAGATACATTTCCCTCTTGCTATCCTCATGAAATGACAAAATTCTAAAGCCAACAGAATGGGCATGACATTTAGTACTATCTTTTCTAAGAGGCTAAGTGCCAGTGTTTAAATCTCTAGACATGGAAAGACATAAGAAAATTATTTTCCATGTCTCTGATAAAGCACAGTAAATTAGTTAAGTGCTACCACTGAGATTTGTCCTGTAGAAGAGTTCAGAATGCCAGAGAACTTGGTGGAGACCTGAAGAAAGAAAAAGAAAGAAAGAAAGAAATTCTATCTGAGAGGACTGTACATCTTAGAAAAGAAAATAGACAAGTGCTCACAGAGATAGGAGAAGCTACAAATGTCGCTTTGTTTGTTCTGGCTGAACAGGGAGGGGTTTTATTTTTCAAGGGGCTGAAGATGACACTTTGAGGGCTGCAGAGAAAGTCTGACCATTAAGTAGATAGTAGCACTCTACCCATAGTCCTCCAGACAAGAGTCTGGCCAATTCACAATAGAGGAATCATGACACTCTCTGAATAAAGTCATTTCACCATGTAACATGCTTTCAGGCAAGCATAGCTGGAGAGTGAAGGACACTTCACCTCTCCCTTCCCTTTGTCAATATTATTGAGGTATTTCTTTGTAGCTCCTTTTAGTCAGATTTTAAATATCTACTCAGCACCACCCTAGTCTTCTATTTCCATATTACAAAAATGACAAGAAAGTCTTTGGCTCATTCGCTCTCTATAGGAGCTAAGTTTCCCATTGGTAAGCAAGCTGAAGGCTTAGCAATTAATTCCTGATGAAAATATATGAATGCAGCAGAAATGTTATGGGTTGGTTTTTTGACTAAACTTCTGCCAACTCTTGCAATGTTTTATGCAAAGATGCTGGCATGTTCAATAAATCTTGACTGGCTCTTGTCCAGGAGAAATTATCACCAGCCCTTCGAAGGATCTCTGGCTTCTCCTTATGAGAGAGATGGGAGGAGGAACGGTTCTGGTTCATTCTGAGTTGTGCATTATACATTAAATTAAAATATATGTTTCACCCATTTAGTAGTCTGAATAATGAAAGCTGTATACAGCTGCAACAACTCTGCTCTATGCATTTTAATGACTGATTTGTGAATATACTAGAATTATAGCTGCTATTCAAATATTTTCCTATTTTAAGAAGTCACAAATCCCTCCCTTTAAAAATGCACAGACAAACACTTTATAATCTTTTAATAATTTGTACTAAAGAGTTTTAAAGCTTAGGATATGTGGAAATTATTTGTTTTAGGACCAGTAAATACAATGGGCTTGTCAATATGGTATTCAAATAACTGTCAAAATATTTGGAGTGTCTCTAACAAAGGGAACCTAACTCGATTTCTGCATTCTAATGAATTCTAAATAGAAAAAGTGATATACAGTTCAAAAGGCGGCATTAGACTGTAAAGCACCTTTCCATTTCTCCTAGGAATTATGATCTACTGCTCAAATAGACTTTTAAATGCTTGCTGAGTTTCTGGGTTTCTCAGATGTTCATGCTTAAATCAGTTTGCACTAGTTAAGTAGAGTCACAATTAGAATTGTAATTTCCTTTCTCTCTGTTTTTAGCCAATTGTGAAGAAAGCTAATAAAATTGGGGAATGCACATCTGCACCCTTTAATATGATAACTAGGTTTTAGAAGGGTGAAAAATGTTTTATTAATCTCTGGAGCTCCTTTTTTTTATAAATGTAATGCCCATTTTGATATTAGAACTTTGTATTCTTTGTGAAATGCCTTATAATTCACAAACTAGATTTCTCTGATGGGTCCAAAGCCCAGAAAATAGAGACTTACCTTATAAGGAAAATGGTGTAACAAAGAGATAATATTGTATCTTCAACTTATTGTAAAAATGTACAAACAAATGCATTAGCTAAGCAAATAAAATATTTACTAATTCAATGTATCTAATTTTGGACAACTAAAATATCGACTTAAAAAAGTTTAGGATGCCTATGACTTATGAGTAAGTTATCAATAACTTGCCATGAATTCAGGTGCTTATTTGAGTTGGGAAGGGGTCAATACAATGGGGAAGTCTAATGAATCTTTGATAGAGCTGAGGACCTGACTCATCCCCTTTATTGGCTGCTCATTTCAGCCCCAAATGACGCTGTCTTAACACCACCCCTAGGATCTCATTTTACCAAGGATGGTTTCAAAGAAAACAATAGGAAGAATGTTTAGAAGGTGGAAAATAAAATTTTATTTGTAATGCATCTGTGGTTTGAAACCCTGGCAATTCAGATTTCCTCGTAAGCAGTTTTTGGCATCTGTAAAATGATCTCATTGTCTTCCATGAGGATTAATTTAGGAAAGATCATTTAGGAATTAGTTTTTTAGAGAGAGAATCAGCATTTTTTCTCTCTAAAGGGCCAGATAGTAAATTAAGCATCTTCAGTCCTCTCCGGAATGCTGTCCATCATAATTACTCAGCCTGGCTTCTATGTTGCAGAAGGAGTCAATGTAAACATGTGTGTGTTGCTGGCACATGTTCACATGGATGTTGGCTTGCTGACCTACTCTAGAGCAAAGATTGCCAAGTGGTATGTGTAATGGGCATTTTCAGTTTATTGAGAATTCTCCTTTGGAAATGTTTTCCTTTTCTATATAATAATTTAGTAGGAATTATAGTTCATTAAAGATACACAAATAGGGGGCTGGAGAGATGGCTTAGCAGTTAAGGCGCTTTCCCACAAAGCCTAATGACCCAAGTTCAATTCCCCAGTGCCCATGTAAAGCCAGATTCACAAAGTGGTGCATGCATCTGGAATTTGTTTGCAGCGGGTGGAGGCCCTGGCATGCCCATTTTCTCTGGCTTTCTTCTCTCTATCTTCTCTGCTTGCAAATAAATATATAAACATTTTTTTAAAAAAAATACAAAACTAGGGGCTGGAAAGATTGCTCAGTGGTTAAGACGCTTGCCTGCAGAGCATAAGGACCAAGGTTTGACTCCCCACTACCCACATAAAGCCAGATGCTCAAAGTGGGATATGCACCTGACATTTGTTTGCAGCAGCTAGAGGTGCTGGTACAGCCATTCTCTCTGTCTCTCTTCTCTCTCTCTCCTTGCTAATAAATATATAACAATATTTTAAAATACACAAATAACATGAATGAAAGTCAGAAATATTTTTTAAATTTTACTACATTGTTAACCTATATTAACTATAATAATGCCATCCAACAAAACATAATTAAAAGTTCACATTTTCTAGCTGTTCTTGTCAGTCACTTTTCATAAGTATGACATATACTTGAGCAAATCAACGTGTGGGGAGGAGTACTTTGTTTGGCTCACAGTTTCAGTTTATGGTCAGGTAGCAGCTTGATTGCTTTGGACTTGAAATGAGGCAGATTATGGTGTTTGCAGGAGGTGGAGTGGAGGAATCTGTTCACATCATCTTATCATGTCAATCAGAAAGAAAGCCAAGATGATAGCTAGAGATAGCTTGAGGAGAGAGAGAAAGAGAGAGAGAGAGAGAGAGAGAGAGAGAGAGAGAGAGAGAGAGAGAGAGAGAGAGAGAACTACATAAGGAGTTCCAGGCCAGCCTCAGTGACATGAGACCCTATCTCAAAAAACAACAACAATAAAATATTGTTTATAGCCCTAGGTGTTTTAGATCCCACTGAGGTGATTTTATAATGTACACTGTTCACACCCATGCTCTCATTCAGATACTTGTAAGGTGCTGAAACCCGTCTGGCTCCTAAGCTGACCTCATTGGTAAACCTTTTAATAGCAGAGTAGAAGTCATGTCCACAGTGGTAGTTGCTATAGTACTAGTAGTTATTTCAAAGTATTTCCCATGCACTTATTTTTTTATTCTGTACACTGCACACAACACCTGTATTACATAAGCATCATGTTACATAAGCTTATTACATAAGCTTCATGGATATTATCTTCTCATTGGTGGGACAAAACACCTGACCAAAAGAAACTTATGGAAGGTAAGGGTGCATTTCATTCAGGCTTACAGATTCATGAGGATGTTTCATCATGGCAGCAAATGCATGGCAGAGTGACAGCCGGCTCACATCTTCACGCATCTTGGTGAACCCCTGGTAGGTCTGGACTAATATATCTCAAGGTCAACCAGCACAGCCACACCTACTCCAGCAAGAGTCTCCCTCCCATATCAGCAGGGAATTGATCTTGAGGCTTAATCACAAACAGATGAAGCTGTGAGGGACCTTTCACGTTCAAACCACCACAGATGTATAAAGGAAATTACAGTGCAGTTAGGTAACACTGTTCAAGATCACACAGTTCCCAAAGGGCACTACGAGACCAGCGTAATCATGAAACCCAGGCAGCTGACAGTCTTTACAGTGTGCTGTTTGAATTGCTGCATAAAAAGTACTTCTCTGCCTTTCTCGTGGGCCTCTGCACTTGACATTTAATATTTGAATGTCCTGTCTCTTTCACTAGAATTTCTGTTCTTGATGGCAGGGATTGCCATCCCCCCCCCTGCCTCCACCACCCAGATGCTTTCTACCTGGTGAGGGTCAACATGAAAGCATTTAAGGCAAAGAATTGAGAGTTTAAAAAGAGAAATCTGAAATTCAGAAACTCACTATAAGGTCTTCAGATGAAATCCCCTTTTGTTCTATCTTCTGTGAATTTTGTCTAACTTGGTGTGACCCGACAGTTCTGAAATTCTGCCTCCCTCAGTGAACATAGCCAGACATGAGCATATATGTATCATATCAGTGACAGCAAACATCTGGTCAGCCTCTGGTTTCCTTGTGTTAAGTACCTGCTCTGAGCATGTGGTGTGAAAGAGCTATCAATGTCTGATACTTTCTGGAATAGGTACCAGTACACTTTTCATATTAGAAGTGACAGTTTAGAGGTGTGATTTTGATACAGGTTGTATTAATATTCATATTTATGTACTTTGCTACCAGAATTCATAATCTTGTTATTATTATTTTTTGTTTTCTTTTTACCTCTGACTTTTCTGACACTATTTCACTGTTTTCCAGGATGTTTTTGAAGTTAAACTTCTAGGATACAAGTCACTGTGTGATTTCAGTCTTCCTTACTTCTGCCCCTCTGGTTACATGGGTGGAATGCCCTCTTACACCATGCCAAATATTCATTAATCCTAAAACCAATATAATGGACTTCAGCCAATGGCATTTCCATGCAGCAAATTGGGGAAAATTTGAGGCACAGAGGCATTAAATAATTCACTCAAACTCATGTAAGTGAACTAGAATTCAAACAGGTTAATTTGATGTAAAACCTCATGTTCTTATACCCCTAGTATCTAGCCTCTCATTGAACTAGTTCATATACTTTTACCACTCTAAGAACAAATTGCAATTACTTTTTTAAAATACTAAAATAACCCATGGAACTTCTTATAATTGAACTTCCTACCTACTGATTTACTGAAAGGATAGGAACTTAATTGAATATGCTTCCCAGATTCACTAGTGGTATATTTTTGGTCTTTGTATAAAATATTTCTGATGTGCCACAGTTCAGTCTATAGATTTCTTTTCTGCGACCAAAGTCTTTCTGTAATTAATATTTACTAGCAAAATAGAATGTAGGACACAGATCAAAAGTAAATGAAATGAGAAGACAAAACATTAAATTAAGAAGTCCTCTGGGAAAAGACCTTTTGACCACATAGGATGCCAGATAGCCGGATTTTATTTTCTTTTAAAAGTAATTGATCATTAGCAATCAGTAACAAATAGTAATGAATGTTTGTGTGACACCCCTTTATACATTTTTTAAAAAAAAGAAAGATCAGATCAACCCAGCTCCAAGTCATTCTGTCTGACTAGGAAATTTTCAAAGAACATCAATGTAGTTCAAGAAAGAAAAGACTGCGCACATTTGGATTGATTGAAGGTTAAAAAGCAGTGCGGGCTTTTTCCTTTCCTCAGGTTGAAGTCCTGTGGGGATGTCTCCAGATCTTCAAATAGTTCCCTCCAAGGGAGAAAAATCCCAGCTCTTATAATATGCAACCTCAGTGCCTGGGGACTCCCTGCAACCTCTTTGGAAGACAGGCGGTGAGCTATGCAGGTCATGAAGACTGGGCAATAAAAACCTACCACCCATCATGCTAGGGAAATCTATTACTCACCTCTTCTATTAATAGAGTCTGAGCTTTGATTTCACACTGCAAAAAGCACAGATTTATTTTGCTTACTCCAGTCTCAAAGCTTGAGTGGTCTCCGATTTGGGAAATGTAAATTCTACCTCCCTTTAAACTAAATAATAGTTCTATTTATAACATTTGTCATAGCCTTTACAAACCATTTTTTTTACATAAAGTGCTATAATGCATATACTTTCTCTAATATTTCTAGCCGAGTTATGTTTAGCACACAGATTTATTAGAGAATAGGAAAAATAATAAGTAGGTTCATCTATGGGGTGTAGAAGTGATCTTGGGGAAAAAAACCTTACCATTCCATCCTTTTAAAAATGAGAAGAAAAAAAATCTACCTTGTTCATCTTGTAAAATGCAGTGGGAGCTTTCTTTTTGTTGAACAGCTGGGTAGAAGATGCACATTGTGAGTTTTGTTTTAACACGATTTCTTAGGAGGTCCCCTACCTTTTGTGTATCTATCATTTCAAAATAACAACGGCAACAAAAAGAAAAAGAAAAAGAAAACAAAACTGGTAGAATTGTAGCTTAGGAGCTCATAGCCAATTCCAGTTCCCATTTTGTGTGTGAAAGTATTTCTATTAAAATGGTAAAACAAACCTAACCAGCCATTGGGTGGTGCTGTTGCTCCACCGAGTTTTTGGTGAAAGACCACTTCTATTAAAAAAGAAAGTACAATTGTTCCTTAAAGAAAGTAGCATTGTTTAAATGGGAAAATTGATTTTCTTCTGTTTCGTTGATACTTTCCATACAGTAAACATCCTTTGACCCGGGAACGACAATTTTATATTCAAATGTCAATATTAATTGTGTGAAAGGTACTACTTACAGCTTTGTGTTAAGAAGGACTGGAATGCCATATACAACCCAGTAAGGGGGTGGGGCAATTGTGTGTTAATTAGCAATGGTTAATGTAGGTGTAGAATATTGAAATGGTGGCCTACTGAACATTCTTGCTTAGCCCACATTTAGAACCCCAAGGTGGGTATGGTAGCTCCTGCATAAGAGATTCTGAGGCAGGAGGAATGCTGTGAGTCCTACTTAGTGAATTTCAGACCTACCTGAGCTGAGCTACACTCTAGGACTTAGTCTCAAATAATCAAAGAAAAAAAAGAGAATAAAACAAAAATTCCATATAGTGTGGATCAATCACACGAATGTAGTCTGCATTATTGTTGGTGTTAGATTAGAAAATATATGGCAAGAATAGACAGAGATGTTACAGTAATGGCAGGTGACATATTGAGACTTAGAATAGTGGAATCTAGTTTCAACCCTGAGAATGCAAGCATGGTTGGATTAAAACTGTCTTCTTCCCTTGCCTCACTCGAGGCAGGCAGGCCAATCCTTCTGGTTTTTAGACTCCAAGAAAATGGTGTCATTATGACAAGAAGGGTAATAGTTTGGGGTGGCTGGTACCTAGAGGATGGGAATGGTAAAAGATATCATCACCACAATATTTAAAACTCAAATCCCAAACTACATATATCATCTTGTAGCTAAAAGTGCCATATTTGGGCTGGAGAGATAGCTTAGTGGCTAAGGCTCTTGCCTGAAAAGCCTAACAAGCTGAGTTCAATTCCTCAGTACCCACATGAAGCCAGATGCACAAAGTAGTGCATGTATCTAGAGTTTATTTGCAGTGTGCCTGGAAGCCCTGGTGCACTCATTTTCCGTCTGTCTGTCTATCTGTCTGTCTTTCTCTGTGTCTTCCTTACAAATAAAGAAAATTATATATATATATATATATATATATATATCTTCATACTTAATTTCAGACATACTATGGTGTAAAGATTACCGCAGAAGAGGTGTGCTGTAGCAGATACCTTCACATTGCTGAGACCAAACACTTGGCCAGAAGCAGCTTATGGGAGGAAAGGATTAATTTTGGCTTATGGTCTTGAGAGGAAGCTTCAGAGTGGCAGGGAAAGCATGGCAGAGCAGGCAGCCAGGGTGTCATATTTTGTCACTGCAGTGGCGTAAAGACATAATCCCAGTGAACTGTCTCTGAACATTTGGTGAGTTCACACCTCCTCCAGCAAGGCTCCGACCTCCCAAAGGCTCCACAACTCTCCTAAAATTGCCATTGGCTGGAAACCATGTATTCAAAACACATGAACCTATGAGGGGGCATCTCATTCTAACCACCACAGTCAGCTCCAAATAGCGACTCTTTAAGTATCATAAAACTTCTATGTGCCTCTAAAATCTTACAATATATTCTAACACTCGGCTATTTATGAAATGCACTAGAGAGTTTCTCATCATCCAAAAGATGTACATACTTGTTTGATCCAATAAAGTTATTACTTAATGAGATAGATTGTTAACTTTTCTGCAATTTAAATTCAGTTATCTACAAATATACATAACTAAACGGGGTTACTTGCTGTACTTTACAGTGTCACAATCGGGTTTTGAGGCTCACCTAGCCTCTCGTTTGCTTTCTTACCTCATTCCTCATAGGAATTAGAACCCTTTTTCCTTAAAGTTACCCATAAAGTATAAAAATATTACTCCACATACCTCACGCTCCCTTTCTCTGTGAGAATTAGCCATGAAGAGTGTAAGAACCTCATTCCAGAAGGGTTCTGTCCCACACCTGAGGCAAAGAAACATATTACTGAGGAGACATGAAGAAGCTGGACAGACAAGCCTGGCTGTGTTTTCCCATTCGGTCTACTTCCATTGCCTCTGACTCTTTTTGTCTAATTGCATTTTTACTTCTTCAGATTTACAGATTAAATGAATTTACCATGCTCTTCTCTTGTTCATCTGTCTCTACTACAATAGGGGGTTGGAAGCAGGAGTATGAGCTTTCAGAAATTTAAGGAGGCCCAAGAGGAGGTCAAAAGAAAGTTTTACCATCTGCAGTGTGGACTACCCTCCATGGCTCAGGACATCACTGCGGATGACTAACACCTTGCAGAGTATTTAGCTGGTGTCTTACTGCACCTGCTGAACACCCGACCCTTACAGCAGAAAAGCAGCAAATTGCAGACACAGACAGAAGCAGAATAGATCCCAGTGGATAGCTAGGTTTTTACAACGTTCGCTATTTTTTCACTTAATTCAGTAGCTTCTTTCTACTTGCATTGATTGTACAGACTCAGGTTTGTTCAGGGTCCCCAGTGACTTAGTTGATAGACAAGGCAGGGGCTAAGGTGAGAAGAGTGAGGTGTGCACAGAACTTGCCTAAGGCACACCATTTAATAGACACCAAAAAAACAAGAAAAAAAACCCACAACCCTCACAATCAAGACAAATGGCAGTTAGATACAATAGTATTTTAAAATCAAAATTAAAGAAAAAAGATACGTGGTAGGTGGGTACCATTCTAGAGCCTGAGAATGAAAATCATATATCATCATCATGGATTGTGCATGATATTTAAAAAGTAACCACACACTATCAAACCAGAACCCTAATTTAGATCAGTGGATCCAAACTCCTTAGAGAAGGCAGGGGAATAAGATGGGGATCTACTGAAGAAGAGGTGTAGTTGCAGTGGAAGGGGAAGGAAGACAGGATAAATGAGAAGAGTGAGATCAAAGTGGATTATAGACCAGTATGACTGTCAAAACTAAAAAAAAAAAAAAAAACTTGCATTAATCTATTATATAACTCATTTTTTCCCTTTGTTCATTTTTTGATATCATAAATGTTAGATAGCCAGTAGCAATCTGGGAGGTAAGGAGTGCATAAAACTCAAAGTCAAAACATATCACCTAAGGTTTCCAGATTTTCTCACCTTATGTATCAATCAAGGACAATCTTTCAATGTGTTTTTTTTTTTTTTGCTCTATATTTCCAGGACTAACAATTTGTATGTGTATGAATAGATATGATATAGATAGGAACAGATGTTTACAAATATGTGAAGATGGATGAGAAAATATATTGGTGAACATTTCTCATTTCTGTGAACAAATACAGAAACAAGTTAAGGGAGGAAGGGTTTATTTTGGCTTACAGTTCAAGGGCACACAGTCCACCCTGGCAGGGGAGAGATGGTGGCGGTGAACCAGGAACACACACACACACACACACACACACACACACACACACACACACACACAGAGCGAGAGCGAGAGCGAGAACGAGAGCGAGAGCGAGAGCGAGAGAGAGAGAGAGAGAGAGAGAGAGAGAGAGAGAGAGAGAGAGAGATCAGTGTTGGTCCTCTACTTGGTCTATCCCTTCTCTTCAGTTCAGGAAATTCCACTGCACATGCTTAGAGAGGGTCTCTTTACTTCAGTTAACTGAATCTAGGAATTCAAAGACATTCCCAGAGATTTGCATTCTCGGTGATTCTAGATCCTATTAACTTGACAGTCAATAGCAATCACTATAGATGATAGCATATATAGTCCTTAACCATTATACTAATATATATGATAAACATCTGTTTTTATTTTCTCATATTTTCATCATTAATGAAAAGTAAACATCACATATATTTAATGTTCACATGAAATTTTGAACTATTATACATTACAGGATAGTTCTACAGAGCTTAAATAACGTGCATTACCTCACATAACATTTTTATAAGAGCTTTTCAAAATCTGTTCTTAAACATTTGAAAAATATGGTACATGGTATAACACAAGCTATCTCAATTTAAGTGAGTGTTCAATTTTGTTAGCAAATGTTGCATTGATTAATAATTTGAGGCAATTCATATTATTAATGCATCATATAGTCTTTGAAGTAATATCTCACGTACGACTCAGGCCTGGTACATACAAGAGAAAACATTAGAAGAGGAGATATCATTTTAATACAACTGCATAGGCATCAAACTGTTGATTTTTTGTCTCTATATAATGGGACTGCTCCAGATAGTTTAACTTCTTATTGGCATCATGTTTTACATACAAATGGCCTGGTGTGTGTGTGTGTGTGTGTGTGTGTGTGTGTGCGCGTGCGTGCGTGCGTGCGTGCGTGCGTGCGTGTGTGTGTGTGTGTGTGTGTGTGTGTGTGTGTGTGTGTGTGTGTTTCGGTATTGTGAGGGCTGCTCCTTGGCTCCCTTCTCAATGTGATTCTTTCACAGAACCAGGGGTCAGTATTCAACTATTCTCTCCTTTACTACCTGGAATAGGTACTGTCACCGTTGATCCTTTGATCTTTCATGGTCTTCGAGTTCTGATGTGAGTATTTAAGATCTTAATAGTGAAGGTAAAAAGAAAATTTACCTAGTCCATAAAAGGACACCCTATGCTTCCACTCTGTATTTTATGGTTCGGTGGATCCTCATCACAGAAGAGAGTCGATTCAGCCGTGCACTCGGGTCTTATATCATCTCTGACTTGTACCAGTGAAACCAGCCACCCCGGTTTTAAAACTTCCTGAAGCGAATCAGCCATCACCACGGGTGCTAAAAACGATCCTTCTCTCTTAACTCCCAATAAATCCCCCAAATGTTATGCAAATTGAAAAATATCCCTGTCAAAAGACTGTCAGATAACACCTCTCATTCCCAAGGACTATTTGTAAGCATAAAGAAACATCCAGAAAGAAGTAATAAATTGTTCTAGTACACTGTTCTGGCAACCATTAATAAATCAGTATGAAGGGGAGTTCTGAAGGGCAAAATGTTGCTGTCGGTGGGTGTCCGATTTAATTTTGCTCTAAATTAATATTTCGAATATGATAAGCGAGCTGGCAGGAACAGATTTCATGATTAATTCTATGGAGTCAAAAATGCTTTGATGGCGTTTTAGTACCTGCTCCACTGATCTAAAAGTGCCTCCAACGGGCTCACGTGGGCAAGCTCACAAATTGCATAATAATGTGAATCCCACCCAAGGAGGAGATTTACTTTATATTTTTAAATCTCTGGCGTACCTTGGGATAGATGTGTTTTATCATGCAGGCAGAGACATTTTTATGGCACTGTGAGCTGTGGCCGAATGATACATGTGCTATGAGTGAACAGAAAGTGTCATTAGAAGCCTCCTGCACCTCCTCCTCTGAGGCCACATCAATCAGCTCACCTCGGAGCCACTGCTCCCCTGAAAAGGAGGGCCCCTACCCTGAAAACACTGGATTTGAATCCAACCAGGAAGATGAATGAAAAAGGCCAATGGACACTGAGTATTTCTCTTGAGGGTAACTGTGACATGCCATTGTTGGTGGCATGATCAGCGTACTGTTGGCCGGCTGGAAGAGTACCACCGAAATTCAGTATTTCTTACAGGTTTACTGAATGCATCTGGGGTTTAACTCAATGGCATGTGTTGTGGTCAGCTTTCTAGTTGCTGCACAGAAAACTAAAGTGGTTTGTGCTTATGGACTCGAGGGGAGAGTCCATCCTGGCAGGGAAAACGATGGCATGAGCAGAGGGGTGGACATCACCTCTGCCACAGCACTGCAAACAGCAGCAGGAAGTTGTGCAAAATATTGGCAAGGGGAACCTGGCTTGTAACCCCATAAGCCCGCCCCTACAACACAGCTCTAGTGAGGCTCTAATTCCTGAATTGCCATTAGCTGAGGATCGATCTATCAGAACACATTCATTTGTTTGTGGGGGACACCTGGATCAAACCATGACGGCATGACACTGGAGTTGAAGCCAACAGAGAGCCTAAGAGGGCAGCTGTGTCTGCCATCTTCCTGTTTGTAAATGATAAGACTGTGGTGAAGGTACTCACATTCCTGAAGCAGAGAGAATGAAGAAAAAGTAAAGATGTGAATATTTTTGGCACATCTGAAGAATGGCATAAATTCAACATGACTCAAGTACAGGGCCATCCAAAGAGGAAAGGAGCTACGACAGGAAATCTGGTTTAAAGTCAGTGAGAGCTTTGACTGTGATGTGAAAATGGACCATATCCTTGGGCACTGAGGACTGGTCATAGGCTCTTAAGAGGTAGAAGATAAAAATTAAAAAATACCCCAGTGTGATATTTGGGTATTAGGGTTAATTATTAGAGAGGGAAAATGTTTCTATTTGTATAATTATTTTCACATTGTAGTGGGGTGAGTTGGGGGTTTGAATTTAGACAACACCCAGCAAAAATTCCAATGTGCCCCCAAATTTAAGGAGTACTGAGTTCTTGTCTACAAAGTTAAAGAATTAAAATCATAGACAACAAGATATTAAGGTATAGTGGGAGACTTTATTATTTAAGGGAACACCGGGAGTTACAGAGTTCTCCAACCACCAGTGTGGGGAGAAAACATGGGAGAGGTTTTAACAGAATTTTTGCTGTTCAGCTAAACAAGCAGCGGCAGAAAAAATAACAGAGGGCTCCCATCATGAGAAGGAGAGGTTCATGTGGGGAATATCTGGAGCCTTTCCCCTGGGGTAGGGAAAGGCCTTACCTTTCTAAGGCCCAGGGATTCAGAGTTCCTTCTGCTCTCCTGGCATGTTGGGAAGAGAGGACAGATTAACTATTCAGTCAGTATTTCCTGCCCTAGGTGGGCAGGGAGACCATTGATTGGTTCATACCTGACCAATAAGTTTTAGCGCATAAGTCTGGGCTCTGGCTAGAGACACCTCCCACTCAAGGGGCAGGTGCCTATGGAGCTGTCTGACCTGTCACAACATCTCCCGTGGGTGTATTTACTTCAAAGTGAGGTACTCAGTGTAGAAGCTATGTTTATATTGGGAATTATATTGGAAGAATCTAAAAATTCTTCAATAACCTTGATTCTTGGCTATAACAATCACTGAATGTTCAATTTTTTAACACTTGTGTAAGAGAAGGATTTTTTTGGGGGGGAAAGGGGGATAAATTGCATTTCCTGGGCCTGTAGGTCATGAAGAAAAACTTTATTGTCATTATACATGTGATATATGAATACTATGAGGCTCAAAGAGACTAAGTGGAGCGTCAAGCGTTTGAATGAGATCAGAGACATACAGGGAGAATGAAAACAGAACAGCAGGTCCTGGATTCAGGTCTTAATGGTATCAATAGTTAGGAATGAATGGAAGATGAAAAAGGAAACAAGAAAAAAATTCTTTTTTTTTAGTTAAGTTGATAACAGTATCAAATGTTATTCATAAGACAACAAGAAAATGGTCAAAACATGTCTACCACAATCAGCCATCATGTGAATGAGGTGGAATGCCTACCAAGGAATAAGTAAAAGGGAATGTGAGAGCTAAATATTCTTTTTTTTTTAAAGGTCTTTGGCCTCTGCTCTAGAGGCTTTCTTTTTTTTAATACTTTATTCATTTTCAAGCAAAGAGATACACACACATACAGAGAGAGAGAGAGAGGAGAGAGAGAGAGAGGGAGAGAGCACCAGGGCCACCACCTTGTGGGTCTGGCTTATGTGGGTCCTGGGGAATTGAACCCAGGGCTTTAGGCACTGGAGGCAAGTGCCTTAACCACTGAGCCATCTCTCCAGCCCTGAGAGCTAAATATTCTTAACTCTCTCTGATTGTATTCACCTTTATCAAAATTATTGGATCTCCTCCTTTCCCTAGATGAAAACTCAACTGTGTTAGTCATATATTTAAAATATAGAGTTCTCAGGTGGCAGAATTAGGAGGAACACTGTGAGGTCAGGGCTAGCCTGAGACTATTCCACATCAGCCTGGGCTAATGTGAGACCCTACTTCAAAACAAACAAGCAAAAATAATGAAAATAAAATAAATTAGGCTAGTAATATGCATAGAATAAAGAAAAGCTGATTGTATGGTTACCACCTATATGTGTCCATTTCCTCTTATGAGTCCTGTTCCCTCATGGATGAACTGTTACCCTTCGTGTCCTGCGAAATTGCAGGCACTGGGGGAGTTTTAGAGTGGATATATTGAGGATTTTAATACATGAAAAATTATAATTTGATCATAATCCCTTCCTGTTGTAGAGCCCTTTCATGTTGTAAAATGTCACCAACTCATTGACCATTGTCAGCTACAGTTACCCTCAGATCACAAAGAACATCTGTAGGGATCTTTACAGGAACACATCATTGTAGGCGTAGACGATCCTTTAGGGATCCAAGGATTTCAATGATGACTTTCTCCATTAAATTCTTGACAAATCACAATCATCACTAAATGGTGGTATATTATTTTGGTGTGCATATTGAGGCTTATAACATGGAAATATATGTTGGGGCCTAATATTAATCATTATGACATATGTTAAGTTACTACTATGTGAATGAGTCTGACTAAGAGAAAGTGGGAAGTCAGTTCCTTCCCATAGTTGGTGGGTCCCTGAATGTCAGAGGTGATATCCATTATCTCAAAGGTGCCACAGCAAACACATGGAAAAAGCATTGATTTCTGCTTTTTCTAGAAATATCTGCACTTTGGGTTACAAGAGCAGTTAGAGAAATGCTATGGGAAATTCAGTTTTATGAGAGTTTTATAGGGAGGGAAAATGCAGAGATTTAATTCTGTCACTCCCCTGTCTTTCAATGTGCTGGCTTATGTATGACTTGTATATTTTATCTGTGCTTTCTCAAAGCCCACATCAGGAATGCACTTTGCATTGGTATTATACTTTGGATATTAATATTCATTGGAATCCTTAAAAACTGATTAGCTAATTAAGTGTAAAAGACTTCCCTGAGATGCTGTTCATTCATCTTTTGTTTAATAATATTCATATACAAAGTATCATTTACTCATTTCACTAAATCCTCCAAGGACACTCCCAACAAATCATTACTTGAGGAGCTCACAGATTGTTGTTGTGGTAGTGGTTTTACTGGCATTCTAACCTGTCTCATTACAAAACTGACATCTGAATTTGTAAATATATAGGTTAGGGAGAGAAACAGACTCATATAAACTGATCTTCTTTTGCTCATTTTAGATTCAGCAAAACTGAAGTTTTAACATGGAAATTTCTGAGGATTGAATTTTCATCAAAATCGTTTGGGGCACAGGTAAGATGACATGTGTTTCTAGTCACCAAAATCACTTTGGTGACTTAAATTCCTCCTCTGAAGTGAACTAGCTCACATGTTGGATTCAAGTTACCTCCTTTTGGCCTTTGGCCTTTGGCCTTTGGCCATACAGATCCCTCAAATGTTGTATCAGAGTTGCTCAGACTTGAAGCAGGCCTGAGCTTGTCGTATCTAATCAGATCTTTTGATATTGGTCTTATGTATTTTAAATTTCATATGATTATCTTTTTTAAAGTTTTTGAGTTGGTATATATTAATTGTGCATAATAACAAGTTTATGATATTTTCATGCATGTTTTTGATGTACTTTGTTATATTCACCCTGAATTCCCATCTCTTAACCCCTCCTCTTCTCAACTTGTCAACTGTCCACTTGCATGTCTCCTAGAATTTTGTGATCTAATACGTCTCATTAGGGTTGGTAATGGGAACCTGGGTGTAAGGTTTATTGACTGGGGATGGACAATTTATCAGTGGCTCAGAAATAAAAGGAAAATCTCTCCCCTCACCCCAGCAACTATTAAGTGAAGAGTGAGGTCTCTGGAGCTCCTGCCCTCTCCATGAGGAAAGGTAAAGGGACCAACCTCATAGAGGACTTGGGAAGCTTAACCACAGCTGCTGAAAGCTGTGTGGTTCTTGAAGACAACAGCCATATCATGATGGCATGTCTAGGAGACAGGGTTCTAGAAAACTCCATCCCTAACCCTTGCATCCTTAGATCCTTCTGGGTCTTTTTCCACAATGTTCCTTGAGCCTTCGATGTGGTAATGCACATACTCAGAGGACAAACTTTCTTATCTTATTTCTGTATTTTGGCAGAGTGAAAAGAAGGCAAGTCACCAATGAAGTCCAGACAGTATGACTATTAAGAGCTTTAATTTTTAGATTTAAAGTCAGCTCTAGCTGAGTTACATATTTATCTGAAGAAATACAAATAGAACTTTTCCAACTCTACTCGCCTTTTGTTTTTCCCTTGAGTAACCTCTCCAGAGCATTGTAAATGTTGTCACACAAACACATATTCCCTCAATTTTGTTTGTTTTGTCTTATTAAAATTTACTTTCTTCTATTTTAATTACAGATATTATACTTTTGTTTCTTCTAGAGGTAAATATAATTTCTTAATATTCAGCTCTTTGTGTTTCCCTTATATGTTTGAACTTTTAAATTTCCACAAAGTACAGTTTTAGTTACACCTGTATGTATTGATAGAAAGTGTAAGTGTAAAAGTTTTCTAGTCTCTGACACATTTTCTCATTAACTTATTGGTGATTGAATTCATTTCTTGCCTTTAAAGACATGGAAATTATCTGGTTATTTTAAAATTTATTTTTGACTGAATTTCTCAGCCATTAGAGATTTTGCTCTGTGAAATCTCAATCCTTTGACATTTTCCTGAACTTATTCTATTTCAACAGGTATACTTCAATAATTTTGCATGAATGCTTGGAAATTATTTATATTCTATAGTTTTTCAAAGCAATATACTTGCAGGTCAAGTTCACAAATATATCAAATCATTTCCATCTCTTCTACATTCTATTTTTGTCCATTTCTATCAGTTACTGAGAGACGACTGTTATAATATCTGTATGCAAATGCTAATTTTCATACAACGATTGCATGGCTTTCCCGATTATAATAAGTGGCTCATAGGAGTATACATTTTAAATTTTGTTGAATCAAAACTTTTACATGTGGACATCTATTTTTGCCAGCACCATTTGTTGAAGAGTCTGTCTTTCCTTCAATATGTGTTGTGCCATCCTTGTCAGAAAATCAGCTGTGTGGGTTTATTATTGTGGGCCTGTATACTATTCCCTTGACCTACATGTCTGATTATGAGCCAGGATCATGTTATTTTTGGGATCATGGCTCTGTTGTATATATTGAAATCAAGTGTGGTGACACCTCCAGCACTGTTCTTCATGCTTTGTTTATTTGAGTTTATTTGCACATCCATCTATTTCTGTGAAGAATGTCATTGAAATTTTAATGGGGAATGCACTGACTCTATTGTTTATTTTCAGCAATATAACCACTTTCACAATATTAATTTTACTGATCCGTGAGCAAAAATTTTAAAAAACTCCATCTTTTAGTGTTTTTTTTTCAGTTACTTTCTTCAGTGTTTTGAGTGTTTTAATCTTTTTCTAGTAATGTGCTTTCACTTTCTAAGTTAGGTTTATTCCAAAGTATTCATTAAAACTATTCTGAATGGGGTTCTTTTTTAAACTTCTTTGTCAGTACGTTTGTTATTAATATATAGAAAAGGTACTGATTTTCTGTCTTGCTACTTTGCTGAGTGTTGATCAGCTTTAATATTTTTGAACTGCCGTCTATAGGGTCTTTTGGAAATAGGATCATATGAACTACAAATATGGTGAATCTGACTTGCTCCTTTCCTATTGGAAAGGAAATATTTCTTTCTCATCACTGACTGGCACGCACAGAAATCAACTGAAAAAGGCAGAGGGGTGAGGAAAGGGCAAAGGATAAATCCAACATGTAAACCAGATCCTGGGGGGAGGTGAGGGAGGAGCTGGAGGAAGGAAGGTTGGGATAGGAGCGTGGAAGGAAATTAACAAAAGCAAATTGTGTCTGCAAATGCCAAAGTGAATGATGCCTAAACTTCTATATGCCAACTCAAAGAAATGAAAAATAATATTAAAAAATAGATCAAAGTCATTCCTGTAAGAATAACACTCTGAAACCGTTAGAGAAAAATGGGTAAATACTTCAGGACACAGGCTTAAGCAAGGATTCTCCCTTTGTGAAACAGGTGAAAAAATATCCTCCCGAATAGTAGTGCATGTCTGCTAGCTATACATATAACAGGGGGTTCATATGTACAATACCTAAAGAGATTAAAAGACAATATACAGAGAAACCTAATGATCCAATTAATATACGGGTTAAGAAAATTATTCTCAAGTGATGAGGTGCCGAAACCATAAAGATATGGTAAAATATTAAACAGCTCTCTCACCATCAGGGAAATGTAAATTGTAACAACATTGCGATTTCATCTCATGAAAACAAATAATAACAACAAATGCCAATGAGGATAAGGAAGAACAGAGTGTGGGAGAGGGGTGGAACAGAAAACCGGTCTTCAGTAGTTTTCATCTGTTCAACAAAATTTTAAATAAAATGTTTTATTTTTATTTATTTACAAGCAGATAGATACAAAGCAAAAGGGAGAGACGCAGAGAGAGTATGGACGTGCCAGAGCCTCTAGCCGCTGCAAACAACCAGATACATGTGCCACTTTGTGCATGTGGTTTACATGGGTACTGCGAAATGAACCCAAGCCATTAAGCACTGGAGGCAAACGCCTTAACTGCTGAGCCATCTCTCCAGCCCCTGTTCAAAGTTTTAAGATTCTAACATAATGCTATAGAACATGTACTTTCTCTTCTCTTTTTTTTTACCCATTAGTTAATGAAAGCTTAGGCCAAGGAAGATACACTCTAGGCTGATGCTTAACCTTACAAGTCACTTATTTTTTCATTAATAAAATTCAATTGTAGATTAACTCTAATCAGACATTATACATGTGTTCCTTTTGTGCTTACTTGATGCTAGAAACAACCTCTTTCTTTTCCCTTCTGAAGGTTGAGACTACCAAAACGTACTATCATTCTCTAAATGTCCACTGGGCATAAGGGAAATTACAATAGGCTGAGAATCATTCTGTTTCAGTATCAAATAATTCAATTTTTATAGGCATGTAGGAGTTGGAAGGTTGAACATTTTCTGTCTCTTTGTGCAAAAAAAGGCATTCACTTTACTATGCAATTGATCTTTTGTTTCATTTAAAAAATTGCTCCCTGAAAATTATAATTCTCTCATTTTTGAGGGTACTGTATACTGGTCTTTTCAGTGTGAGTTGGATTAGTGATTTAATTGTAAGGACAGGTAGTCCTTCCTGCAGGGCGATGACGTGGAGTTGTTCAGTACTCTGTGTACAGAATGGCGCTTCTTGCTGAGCAGTGAGTCAGGTGGGGAGCTCTGCCTATAAATTTATGCCACTCCATTGGGCAACAGGTTAAAATGATGACTTAAGAGTCACTCTACCCAGGTTTGAATCCCAGCTCTGTCACTTGCTGACTCTGAGTATAAACAAAGTCTAGAATCTCCATGAACTCTGTTTCTTGTTTGTAAAGTATGAACAATAATATTGTATGGCTCATATGAGCATAAGGATTAAATTAGGCAATTAGCATGGAGTGTATAACTAGCTACTGCTATATAAATGGTAGCTATAATATTTATTGTGTAAGCTTTTAATATCTTTTTAACTGAGCATAGAAGTTCATTTATTTGATGTTTTAAAATTTATTTTTAGTGGGAACTTTAATATATAAACATATTGAAAATTGGTCATATTCCAATCAGGTCAATCTCTTATATCCCTTTTCTAACACCTTCATTTTCCTGGGATTTCTTCTCAGTAGGGTTATTAGTATTCACTGTGGGGTCATGAATGCACCAGTCAGTCTCTGTGAGGTGGACAATGTCTCAGATTATATCTTCCTACCCTATGGCTTTTACATTCTTTCTACCCCCTCTTTTTTGAGCCTTGGAAGCTGTGTCTCCTTAGTGTTTATCTTTCTAAAATTACTTGTTTTCTATATACTTATAGGACCTTATGTTTAAAGAGAAGTCACATAAACAATGCCAATATTTTAAATAGTAAAAATAAAACCATCATGCAAATTATTTTTATACTTTAAAATTGTAATTTATATGCTGCTAGTTATATTATCCATATAAACTTGATTTATCAACAAATCATTTAAAATAGGGTTATTGTGAATTATTTCTATTAATTTTGTTGTAAGAGTAGAAATATTTATAAAAATAAAGTTTATGTTTGCATTCTATGAAAGCGCTTGAAGGGGCGTTAAGAGATGGCTCGGGGATTCAAGGTGCTTTCTTGCAAAGTCTGCTAGACAAGAGTTCAATTACCCATTCCCCATGTAATTCAGGATGCAAAGTGGGGCTTGCATCTGTGATCCCAAAGTGACAATGGGGGGAAAGACTAGAGAGTCTCAAGCTTGTTGGCTAGCAAGTCTGATGTCACTGCATTCTGGGTGTTCTTTGCAGCAATTAGAGACCCTGTCTCATCTATGCTGGAAGACAGATGCTTCCAAGTTGTCATCTATCCCCATCCCCACACACATGCAAATCAATAAAAACAAAAAAAAGAAAATGCATTGAGAATTTCATTTCAATTGGCTTGTCCAAAACAACATGTACAAGGGATATTTATTATTTTGGATTCCAAAATCAGAGAGGGTAGAGACAAATGTCTCTGATGTTTTGATGTGTGTAAAATTCATCTCTAATCTTAATAGTCTAGCACTGAATGGGCAAAAGAAAAAAATTAAATTCACATACCATGAGGCTCACTGCTAATTCAACATTCCTAACTAATCTCTTCAGGAGGGGGATAGTTTTCTTTGCTTAAGATTTAAAAGGATTACAAACTTTGTTATACTTTGTTATTCTTAACTACTTGTTTTAGATAGAATAGATAGACACTTCTCCATTTCTTCAACAAAATTTTGATGAGAAATAGAAATAAAAATACATAATAAACAGAAATAAAACATAAAGCATAAATAAGAAATATATGCATCTTTAGTGAAAGCAGAAATTGAGCAATACTTGAAATTTTCAAGAAACAACCTCAAAAGCGGTGAACATTAAGGATGGCTATGAGAAGTGACTGAAGAAGAAGAAAATGGATGCTGAACTCTGACAAAGCCACAAGTGTATTGTGGTCCAAAGTGAGGTCAGAGTTTCTAGGCACAAGGACTCAAGGAAGAGGCAGGGCCTGGTGGAGTCCTGCCATCTTCCTCAGTTCAGGCTCCAGAAGTCATGTGAGCTTAATTAAAATAAAAAGGGGTACTATTATGGAGGTAGTAATATATTCATATGCAGGTCATTAAGTAATGCACTTGAGGGATGAGGGCAGGGGAGACATGCTACATACAGAAAGTAGCATACTACTAACTCAGTGTGGTTGGAGAAGTCAGTAGTGTTAATTATATCAGCCTGAGTACACAGGTTCTTCTACTGGGCAGTGATATGGCTCAGACCTCCTTTCCTCAATAAATAGCCTTATTAAAGATTGTCCAAGAACAAAACAAAGTCATTCGACTTAGAGAATCTATAACAATGACCGTTAATATGGAATTGTTTTTTAAATAAAACATGAATAAGGTAAAATTAGAAATTAATAACAGTGAATACTCATAAATCATTGCAATGAGGTATGTAAAATTATGAATTTGTTAAATTACATGTTTTTAAATTAATGGCATGAAGCAATAATATAGAATAATAAACCCTAAAAAAGTTTTAAGAATGAAGATAAAATATGGCCAGAGGACAGACATGCAATGTGAGGTGACAGAGCTCAGTAAATAAGGGGTAGAAGAAAAACTTTACAAAGAAAAAGACAGATTGGAAATGATGCAAGAAGAGATACTGCAGAAAACTCTATAAAGTCCAGATCCCAGAGTGGATCTGGAGACAAACGGACAAATGAAATACACTGAAATAACCGGGCTTTTTGTTTGTTTGTTGTTGTTGTTGTTATTGATTTTTTTATTGTCCATAATGAGTTACATTGTTTAGTGGGCCAACCATGAGTTGTTATCCCCAATTCCCCGTTGTCCCCCTTCCCCATCCCCAGTCAGCTGGATATCCTCCTTCATGGGATCAGTCCTTGTGGCAGACCATGGATAGACTAGTACTCAGCCTGGTTCTCCTGGCCCAAGTGTGTTGTTACTGAGGGGTGCCATGCCTCTGGATAGTCTCCCCAACCATGGCTCTCAAAATCTTTCCGCTCCCCTCTTCCACTCAGTTCCCTGAGTCGTGGTAGGTGAATATTAAGGCTGCTTTAATGTTGTGAGCTTAGGGGTCTTTGTGTTGAAAATTGTTGGTTTCTGTCTCACTGGCTTATCCTTTGTTGATTGAATGGCTGTGGGTCCCTTGTTCATCCCATCATTCTCTGCAGGGTTCCCTATGGATCCTCCATGATATTACTGTGGTGGCTCATCTCTTGCCAGGATCTCAGTTTTTTTAATGGTCATGAGAAAGGAAAACTACACTTCAATACCTGGATTTCTAAAGAAGCAATTGAAAACAAAAGGGCTGACAACTATATATCTCATGAAATATTTTGGTACAAAGAGTAATTCAATTGATAAATTGAAAGAGTAAAATATGTACTAGAAAAAATATACATGGAAATATAATAATAAGACTTGAATTCCAATGGGAAAGAGCAAATCTGTTAAGCAATCAGATAAAATAAGGATTCATATATTTGCAGAAGGGGAAGTAGGTAATCAGAGATGCCTCAAACTACTTACAATAAGTTTTAATGACCTAAATTAATAGTGCAATAAACATAAAAGCCCATAAGCCAAATATGACCATTGAATTTTATGCCTAAAATATCACTCAGAAAATATTATCTGCTAAAATTGGGTAGAAGACAATTTGGACAAATAGTAATTCTTTCATTGTTCAAATGTGAGTGTGATAAATATTATTTTTTAAAAGTATCAAGTAGGTAATGAAAAGCTGCTATAAAAGCAAGCATTACTTCAAAGTCCTAAACTAAACATTACCAGAAAGAAAAACCGTAACACATGAGTAAAAATTTCTAAGCAAACTGAATGCATAACATAATGATCAGACCTATATTATTTTATATAGGTATATAAGTCTTAATATATATGTATGTATATATATGCATAATATATACATATATTGGGATATATCCAAGTGCCTCAAAAAGTTCAAAATAAAAAAGATCATTAATGATACGCTAAGCTAAGGCAATACAAAGAAAGTAGTATTGGGTGTTAAGTTCAACAAACTTCCATACATACTACTGAAAAAGATCACCAAAGACAGACAAAGGGCATCTCACAATGAAATAGGGTTTATCCAAATGAAGATTCATGAGGTGTGGATATCTACCTACACATAAGAACCAAAGTATCTATGTCAATATAACAAATATTATTTTAAAAAAATACAAAATTACATCAACCACACATTGATTCTAACATTTTAATGCACTTATCCAATTTTTTACATAAGTGGACATAAAATATATAATGATATAAGAGGGTTAAGAGAGATAGAATTAATCATATTGATCTAACTGATATTCAGAGGGCTTTGTACCTTGAAAATTAATAATATACTGTCTTCTAAAATGGCCAATAAAATCTTAAAAAAATATTAGACTTCAAAGTAAAAAAAAACTTTGACTTAATAGGTACATTAGCCATTCTCTGATTCCAATATAATAAAAGTTAAATGTAGTAAATTAAGGCAATTAAAGCTGTTAATATATTCTTGAGTCAAAGAAGCAATTGATGCTAAGGTTAAAGAATATCTAGAAAATGATGGTAATGAAGCTGCCCATATGGGAACCAGCAAACCCATTCTCAGATGAAAAGTCACAGTTGCAAGACTTGGTGTGAGACATAATTAAAATAGATTGAAATACGACAAATTAAAATGATAACTTAAGAAACCTACTACACAGAAAGCAAAAGAAAGGCAAATTAGCATAGAAGTCAAAATCAGTCAGAAATTATCATATAGAGAAAGCATTAAATTAGTCAAAAATTGAAGAAATTGAAAAGCAGAATAAGATGTTATATAGTAAATTCTTACAAATTGAAATATTCCCTCCTGATGGGAAGATGAAGTCAAAATGTAGCGGGGACTGGGCATAGCGAGTGAATACCTGGGGCTTCACTGCTGTACTTCCCCCAGAGTTTGTGTCTCAAAATGCCAAAGAATTGGACAGTTTTGACAGAGAGCATTTTCTTATCACACATGTTTATTGTAGATGAGAGTCTTCCACATGAACCTTTCCTTCTCATGATCATTCCTTTTCCTGCTTGTTTAGCTGAATAGCATAGATTTTGTTAAAACCTCTCCCATGTGTTCTCCCCACACTGGTGGCTGGATGTGGTGTTTGGGCTGTTTCCCCTATCTCTTTCCCAAATCCTCTGAACTGACTCTAATCTAGAATAAACATCTACATTCACTCCCTCACACATAAATACATGCATATATGAAGTTAGATTCCATACATGAGAGATAACGCAACATTTTTCTTTCTGACTTTCTAACTCACGTAAAATCTCTCAGTTCCTGAGAATTCATCATTCAATCACTCCTTATGACTATGTGTTGTACATACCATATTTTCATTATCTATTCACCAGTTCATGTACATGAAGGCTGGTCTTACTTTTTTTTACACTATTGTGACTAGAGCAGTGATAAACATAGATGTTCAAGTATCTTTGTCTATAGGTCCATAACTATAAGTTATGGATAAATTTTAAAATTATCTATCATCTATCTATCTATCTATCTATCTATCTATCTATCTATCTATCTACCTATCTATCTACTTATTATCTTAATCTATTTGTCTGCCATCTATCTCTATTATCTTTCAGCCATCTATACTCATCATCTGTTATTTATCATCGAGTTATCTATTTTCTCTCTGACAGAGAATTGTCCGTTAATACCACACTGTCATATTGTCACAGTTCACAAGTTTTGCTACTATGTCATTTCTAGGTCTATTTGATTCCCAATATCCTGCCAATTGCTCCTCAGCATAAGTTTGAAAATCCCAAGTTGTAATTGTAATGCAAAACTGAACCATTTTCTATTCAATATTCCTATTGATCCATAAGGATGATAAATTTAATATTACTACCTATCTTTAGGGATAATATATTTCCACAGGATAATTATTAGTAGGTATTCTGCTTTAGTTTTAAAAATTTCCCCCCTTTGTTGATACAGTATGATTGCCCCATTTATAGCATCAATAATCAGGACAAAGCAAACTTTGATTTCTATAAAATTAGAGAAACTCTTTGGGCCTTCGCATCAGCTCAGAGATTAGAATATGGTTCATCCATATTTTCCAGTCTTCCTTCTACTCATACCATCACGGGAATTTCAGTGATTCTAGACTCAAAATTCTGTCAATGCCTCCTACTAAATATCTTTGCTCAAACAGTGCATGTGCTTAAAAATTGTTTTGTCAGTCATATATGGAATATTATACTTGAATTAAATAGGGCATAAACCAGGCTCCTCTATCATTGAGTTTATGAAGTCATACTATGTTGTAAATATTAGGTTTTACAAAATTAATTTTATGATTATTCGTTTAAAATTTTGATATTACTTTAATTTTTAATACAGAATATTCATATACTTTAAGGTATATATGACTATACACATAATTTTATCATGCATATGCCTATTTATTTTCTAAATTTTATGAAAATTCTTTAACTCTTCATTTATTTTCTACTCTTCTATTTTTTTATTGTCCATAATGAGTTACAATGTTTAGTGGGCAAACAATGAGTTGTTATCCCCAATTCCCCACTGCCCTCCCCTCCACAATCCACTGGATAACCTCCTCCATTCTACTTTAAAAATATATTTTTGTTTATTTGCAAGCAGAGAGAGATAGAAAGAAGAAAGACAGACAGACAGACAGAATGGGCACAACAGGATCTCCAGCCACTACAATGAACTCCAGACACGTGTGCCACTTTTTCATCTGGCTTTACGTGAGTTCTGGGGAGTCATAGTCATTAGGCTTTGCAGGCAAGCACCTTAACTGCTAAGCCATCTCTCCAGCCCAAAATAACTACTTTTAACTTATAGCTCTTTTTGGTTTTTTTTTTTACCTGTGTAGTTCTATGTAATTTGTTTCTTTTTTCACATTATTTCCCTGTCTTCATCGGTTAATTAGCCCAAAGTGGTCTTCTCCAACTGTCTTACGATGTTTACAAGCATTTTATTATGTGTAAAATGAGGAAAAAAACTAAGAGGTCTAACAAGTGTTTTGTCATTTATTGAACTTTTCAAAAGGTGGAATATCCTTTCAAAAGTACATTTTAGGGAGCTAGAGAGAGTGCTCAGTGATGAAAAGTACTTGCTTGCAATCCTGATGGCCCTGGTTTGCTTCCCCAGTACCCGTGTAAAGCCAGATACACAAAGTGGTACATATGCTCTCTGTCTCTGTCTCTGTCCCTGTCTCTCTCTCATTGCACAAAAATGATAAAACTATTAAAAAATAAGGCTGGAGAGCCGGATTTGATTCCCCAGCACTCAACTAAAGCCAGATGCATGAAGTGGCACCTGCATTTGGATTTTCCTTTCCAGTGGCTAGAGACCCTGATACACCCATTCTGTATCTCTCTCTCTGTCTCTCTCATTCTCTCTCTTTCTTCCTGTCTTTGCAAATGAAATAAAATAAAATCTTTTAAAATATTACAAATAAGCAAATAAAGCAAAAGTACATGCCATATAGAATGCTGAGATGGAAAATACATGAGTAAAGCCAGTCTCATTTGGGGGAATAAACTATTATCCTGGACCTTATGGCTTCTGGAATGACCCCATTGGATTAAATACAATATATAGATACTCTAAATCAGTGACTTTCAAAAACATGATGAAGGGTGAGCCATAATTAAACATATATATCATTCTGGATATGGTGGTGTATGCCTTTGATCTCAGCACGCAGGAGGCAGAATTAGGAGGTTCACTATGATTTCAAGGCCACCTGAGGCTACATAGTGAATTCCTGGTCAGCCTGGGATAGAGTAATACCCTAACTAGAAAAACAAAACAATACAATACCACTCAATAACATAAGTAAAATAAACATACATACATTTAATATATGGCATAGCAAGATTGTTTCATTGAAGTAAGTAATGAAGGATGTAATAGTTTAATTTCTATAATTACAGATTAATAATGAATGACATATCCTAAGGATTTATTTATTATTTGAGAGAGCGGTATGTCACGGCTTCTGCACTGCAAATAAAGACCAAATTACATGTACCACTTTGTGGATCTGGATTTAAGTGGGTCCTGAGGAATTGAGCCCAGATGATCAGGATTTGCAAGAAAGTGACTTTAACTACTGAGATATCTCCCTAGCCCCAAGGATGTTTTTTTGATCATAATAAAGACTAAAGAACTGGTTCATTATAGCATAGGCCTATAATCTGAGCTACTTCAGAAGCTAAGGTAGAAGGGTTTTAAGTTCAAAGTCTGTCTAGGCTTTAGAGTCAGTCCAAGTCCAGACTGGACAACTTAATAAAATCCTGCCTCAAAATTTATAAATAAAATGAAAAAAATAGGGCCACGAATGAAATTCATTGGAAGATGGCTTGCCTAGTATGCAGGAGAACCCTAGGTTCAATCCTCAGTGTCACAAAAAGTGGAAGAAAAAAGGAAGAGGAATAAATAGTTGATTATATATTATTTAATATGTACTATGATACTAATGAATATCTATATAAATATATAGTAATGTTTCACAGTACATTGTATGTTATCCTATATTTGCTATGTATATCACATTTATATGATGATAATATAACTATAAATAAAGATTTATGGGTGGCTGTGGTGATTTACTCTTGTAATTCTAATCTTAAGACTTGAGAGTTTGAGGTAAGAACATGACCATTTATTTGAGGTGAATTTTGGCTAAGATTCAGATGCTGTCTTGAAAGAGAGAGGGGGTGAGAGAGAGAAACAAAAGAAGAAAAGAATTTAGATTCAGATACTGATAGAAATACTGGTATGGCACTAAGAAGTAAAAATATAATCAACAGGCAACTATTTCTCTTTAAGATATTAACCCTAGGTTAATTAAACAAGATTGGAGTTACAAAACACAACCTTTGCCTATCAGTGACTTGGCAGTGTCTCACCTCAAAATAATGGCTGCTTTAGCAAATAAAATATCTGGCCTCTTCAATGGCTGTCTTGAGTATCCTCAATTTGTATGTTATAATGTGCCTCATAGCTATTTTCCATGCATCATGCAGACATGTAAATATCAAAACTCTTAGGACATAGTTTCTGATATGTCACATGTAATGAAAGGCATTCAAATTTGCATGATAATCTCATTATTTTATCTAATAATTTATACCATACATGGCCAGATGGCTCTGTAGTGTAATATATGAGAAAATAAGCTGTCTACAGATATTAAAAATGGCTTGCTTCTCATAGAGATTCATTCCACTTAACCACAAAAGAAAGCCTATTAATTAGACTTTTGAATCCCATTAGGAAAAACAAATACCAATACTTAACTGCTCAAATATGACATGATAGAAAATTGCTAACATAATTAGATTTTTAATAGTGTTAATGACTCTTGTATCTTATTAATAAGAATTAAAACTAATGTAATATTATATGAAGAAAAATTGCCACTGTATGCTCTTCTACAGGGAAATGCAGCACGATTATGTCTATTTCCACATGAAGGGTTTTTAATTTTTATTCCCTTGCAGTTGTAATGTAACTCACATGTTTCCTCGGCTTAATATATTATCCCTGACATTATGTGACAGAAGGTCCTACAAGTACACCATTTAGGTCTGCAGTCTCATTAGAGATCCCAAGTCAAGCATGATGTTGACTTTGACCGTAAAACTACTCATATTAAAGGTTGAAATGTCTTTTTTTTCTGTCCTTTTTTGGTACCATTATTTTGTAGATCATCTCTCCTCCAAAACCTTATTTCAACTGTGATCAACTTTCCCATTCATTAGCAAATTATATTCCCTGTTTATGCCAATTTGTCATTTTTGTCCTGTTCTTTCAAGCTTCACTTATCCTATGGGTATTAAAAATACCAGTGAGCATGTTGCAACAATTAGTTAATAAACCAATATTCACTTAGCATCTTCTATGTGAGTGTCGTTGTTGAGGACACCCAGTATCGGAAGACATGGCCTTTGTCCGCAGAGAGGAAGATCGCTGATTGAAATTCTATGAATGTTTTAGAAAATTTTCCTTCTCAGAAACTTAGAAGAACAATATTCATATTTCTATGAATCCCTTCAGCTAGCTAAAATCACCACCCTAGCTGCCACCAAGACAAATGGATGTTCATTTCCAACCAGACACCAAGCAGAACATCTGAGAAAATAGCCAATATTTGTGATAGATGGCTTGCCAACACACTCACAAACTTGCCAAATACATACAGATTATAAAAGATTCAGTGGGATGTCTCGTGATGAGAGCAAAACTGTATTTGTTCTTGCTTTGTGTGTATTGGCATGTAACTGTAATGTAATTCTTTGGGGAAGTAGATTTCTACAACTTGTATAGTCCATAGAAAGGCAACATTATCTAGGAGTTCCTTGGAAGCGCAGGTATTCAAGTTATTTCAGAGCTCTTCTGTGTCATGGTCTATAATTTTAACAAGCTCCATGTCTTCAATTTTTGATAGAATACCAATATACTTGAGGGGCGTAATATTATTAAAATGGGATTTATGTAGCTCATAGTTTGGGTGGCTGAAAGTCCAACAAGCCTTATACTGGATCTGGCAAGGTCCCTCTTGGATTCATCACTTCATGACAGATGGCACCTTAATGACCAGTATTTGTGTGTGTGAGGAGAGAAACGGGGTGGGAGGATATCAGGCAAGTCAGAAAGCCAGAGCACAGAGAGGGGCCAGTTTTGCTATCTCCTACTAGGATCCACCTGTTAAATTTTCTATCAACTTTCCTCACTGCCATCCCAGATGCCATAAGCTTGTGAGTTTTTGGAGAATACATTCAAGCCATATCCAAACCACAATAACCCCCAGTTACTTTTAAGTACACTGCCATTACCATAAGGATTGTGCTATATTAAATAAATGTAAAACTTTTCATTGGACCAAGAAAAGGGGAGTTGGCAGCGAGTGTCTTAATTTTTTCAGGTCACTATAGCAAAATAGCATAATCTAGGAGGCGTATGCACAATAGACATTTATAATTCTGGAGACTTGGGAAGTACAAGATCGAGAAGCTGCAGATGTGATCAGAGTTGAGTCTCACTCTGACCCTGTGGCAGATGGCAACCGGGTCTCTCTAAGGCCACTTTCATAATGCCACTAATTCCATTAATGGATGCTCGGTCCAATGACCTAATCCCTTCCTAAAGTTCTTTCCTCCACTGTGTTGGGGATGAGGATTTCAGCATGGAGCTTTCAGAGACTATGATATCATAGGGGTCCTGCTCAGGCCACACCTGGAGGGTGGGGTTTGTCCAAAAGCAGAACACTGAGCAACATTGTTGGGAACTAAAGTAATTTATGAATAAAGGAATCAACAGAATGAAATAACTTGAAGTTTTATACAGTGATTTTCATCACTGTCTACAGTCAGGAGTTTTAACAAAACAGAACAAACAAACCCCCTACACCACCACCAGTACCTATGACCCATCATTAAACAAACACCCTTGACACTACCATCACCAATACCTATGATTCTTATTTAAATTTCTTAGTGAGTTTCCTAAGCATCATGAGTTCTAAAAGCTCCCAGGCAATTTTCATATGTGGCTAGACTTGAGAACCACTGATAAAATATAGAATGAAAAACAGAAATAGGGTAAAATATGGGAAGTTGTTGGAAGAACTGAGGGTAATCAGCTATGTAAGGGGAAGCTCACACGAATGAGCAGGCCTTCACACACCTGTGGGAGATTGTAAATATTTATTTCATGGAGCTCCATATGTCAGGCTTTGAGTATCAAGAGACACTTAATAATTACAGACCAATATAAAAATAATGCTAATAATTTTGAGCATTTTATAACAAAAATGACACTTTTGAGAGTCCATGGTGAATTCAGAGACTTGAGCATCCAGAAAGTTAACAAGGACACTGTGTAGAACACTCATTCATTTCTCATTGTATGTTGGGTCAGTAGGGTATGAAACGGTCCAAGAAGAACAATAATAAATGGACTGAATGAATACTTTCTGGGCAGAGGGCTCTTCATGAATTATAGGTGGAGTATCCCCTGTCTGAAATGCAAGGGCACAGCAATATTTTGGATTTCTGACTTCTTTTAAAATGTTTATGTAGTGAGATACCTGGGGGATAGGGCCCATATCTGAACATGAAATTCACTGAGTTTCATATACACAGTATATGTACACACTGATGCTCATTTTATGCAGTGCATTGTATTGAATTTGAGTTTTGCCTGTGACCCACTGCTTAACAACAGAGAATTTCATTTTGAAATTTTAGTTTAGGGATATTCAGTCTTTTATCCTGTACTGGATTTAAATCTGACCTGCACCTATGTGAGGACAGGTCCTTATTGAAACTTATATTTATTGATTTTATTATTAATTTTTGATAGCATATAAAATATTAGATTTTATTAGGATACTTTCAAACATGCATAGCTTTTACTTTTTTGCCATTAATCTCCCTTGTTTTCTCTCCACTTCCACTTGTTCCCTTTCATTCCCCAAGGAGTCATCCTTTCAGGTTATGCTAACATGTACACACACACACACATACACACACCACACACACATGTACACAGTACACACATACACACATGTACACACATGTACACACACATACACATACATGTACACACATACATATACATACACAAACACATACACATGCCACACAGATGCGTGCACACACACCACACACACGTACACACACATACACACATTCTTATTTGTGGCTAAATTAAAGAAATATATATATATTTCATATTTTCTTAATTTTTCTTATCCATCCATTGGATAGGCATGTATGCTTGGCTCTTGGGAATAGTGCAGTGCTATACACAGCAGACATCTCTGAGATATGCTGAGGTAGTATAACTGAATCATCTGGTAATGCAATGTTTACTTTTCTGAGGAACATCTATGATCATTTTCATAATGGACTCACCGTTGATCTAAAGGATAGATCCCTTTGACACCAAGGCCGGAGACTTGAAATAAAGAGTTCAACAACACAATATATAAAAGTTTATCAGAATGCCTTGACCTTTAGATTCTGCCAACCACATCTAAGGATGCCCAGTGTAGATTCCCAACCCTGAGATCCTATGAATCAAAGACATGTCATGCTGTGACCATTCTGCAGTTTACTTGAAGAACAACTTAACAGTCAGGGAGGCTTATCGACACACCCTTGCATAAACATTAAGGACTTTTTAAAAAATCACTTATTCAAAGCTTAGAAAATAGAATGTCACTGAAGAGAACAAACCTGAGTTTAAGGACCCAGACTCTTAATTAAAATAAATAAATAAGAGAACAAGTAATAAAACTAGGTAATTTGTAATACCAATTACATACGGTTACAATTCCTTTTCACACTGTGCACCGTGATTGAAAGCATATTTGTTTTTACTCTCAGTATTTTTTTTAATTGTAATCTATGTTAGTATTACAAAACTAATTATGAGTCACCCAAGTGTAACCAAAGAGTGCTGAGGGTTCCTGAAACAGGACAAAGGAAATTCATTAAGAAAAGATGTCGAGCTTGTGGTTTCAAAAGGTCGTTAGAAATGCAAAACCGGAGGACACAGTGGCCTGAACTGGTGCCAAATTCAATCCTTCATGTGTCCCAGGGTTATGACCCTGTGGCCATCGTTTGGTCATTTGTTACCCCAAGCAGAAAGTCGGTGATTTCTATACCTGGAGACTAGGATTCATGTTCCCTCTTTTACAAAATAGATCCAATCTTTTTCTCAATCTTGAGGCCCCATCAGTAGAAGACTGTCAACTCCAGGGTCTTCAGTGTCAGCTCAAGTGTGCATGTCTTGACTTTCATCCTTGGCTTTCTCTATAGGAGGACACTGAGAACTCCCTTTGCCAGCCATTGATGGGAAAACCTCCTTATAAAGACAGAATGAAGAAATCTGTTCTCAGGACTGAGGAGTTAAGAACACTTGCTGCTTAAGCTTTAGGGTTTCTCCCCTGAGATTGCCAAGTTCAACTTCTCAGAACGCACATCAGAAGCTGGCTATGGCCACTCCCATCTGTGAGCCCAGTCTGTGGTGTGCAGAGACTGGAGGATTGCCTAGGCTCAAGGACAGACAGCTGCTCTGACCACCAGTCTCTTGCAAAAGCTCGGTTCTGTGGTATTGAGGTATATTAAACGAAGGGCTATGATATCTTCCAACAAATATTTATGGATAATTTTGCGTTTCTTATCATTTCTTTTTGTGCGATAGGCTATATTTATTAAACATGACGATAGACTTTATAGACATTTTCCTACAGGTAGATCATAGATTTGGTCATCTTCACCTCCATCTGCTTTTTCTCCTCCGTTATTCCCATTCATTTCCACAGGTAATTTTGCTTCTTCTATGTGCTAAACATATACTAGAATAATAGACCATGTCTGTTTATAAAATGTAGGATTCACAAATGATAGAAAATATGCTATATTTGTCTTCCCAAGTTGGACTTATTTCATTTACTAATAATTTCCGGTGACCCTCGCTGTCCCTACAAGCAACATAATTTCATTCTTTGTGGGCTTAGTAAAACCATTATGTATCTGAATCAGAGTTTGTTATCCATTCACCTGTTGATAGCTACCTAGGCTAATTCCACAATTTGACTATTGTGAACAGTGCTATAATAAAAATAGCTACATAAGTATCTCTGTGGTATGTTGACTTAGTGTCCTTTGAGTATATACTCAGGAATGGTATGTTCTTTTTTTGATTTATTATTCCCAATATAAGTTGATTATTTAAAATAAAGAAATGATTCTTAGTTTATAATTCATACATAGCTAGGAAGTCAGCTAGATTTTCTCTTTTCTTTCTTTCTTTTTTTTTCTACAGGCCATAGTTTTCCTAGTCTATCCTCCTTTATATCTTTTGGTCTCCAAAAGAAAAGTAAATTTCTATGTCTAATAATTGGTAACTTGACTGATTGATTTGTGTCAAGCCACTAATATTTCCTTTGAAAGGATTGTCAAGATCAAAACTTGGATGTAAATTTCTCAGCCCTCTAGAGCGTATTCTGGTTTTAGTTCATGGTCAAAGCAATAGGACAATCATGTAACAAATGTCATTAGAGTCCAAGGGCTTGAGATTGAAGTCTTACCTTCCTATATGGCTTTGAAAAATTACTTTGTGTTTCTTACTCTTAGATTTCTCATAATATGACAACACTGATTGTCATCAACTGAGCAGCCAAGATGGTGATCCCAGGAAAGAGGTTCCTTGTTACTTCTGAAGTGAGATTATAATACTCTATACTTGCAATGATAGTAATTCATGATTATAGTTTCTTTGGGGGGGTTGATATTGTTCTAATGACTTTACATGTAAATTGCATGTTCACAGCAACTATATGGAAACACGCTTTTGATATCACCATCGTATACATTGAGATGCTAAGGAACAGAAAGGTTCAGGGATTTGCTCAGGATCTTATAGACAAGAAGTGCTAGAGATGGGGTTCTTATTCCGGGGTTCACATTCTCCTCCCGTCCTTATTCTGGCTCATTTTGTGGTCTAGTTGTGTGCCTCATGCTATTCCAATCATTTAGCATACACAATTGTTACAGTCAGCCACACGTCACTGGGATGAATCTTCAAACCAGGCATAATTTGGGGGAGGAAAGTATTTATTGAAAGTACAGATTGAGGGGCAGTTCCATAACAGCAAAAAGACTGGCTTTCTTTCACATGTCCAAGCAGAGGGAGAAACCCATCACCAACACCACACATAGAATAGCAAACAGGCAGGGAAACCAAAGAGAATTTCTTCTCCTTTATATAGGCTTAGGGTGGGGTCTTGCAACCCTGTCCCAGACTTCATGGCTTCCTGAGTCTCTGGAATTTCCTTTCTACACAGCCCACACAGGAAAGGATGTTTACTTCTAGCTCCTTTGAGCTTCCTTACATCCTGCCCCCTACTGAGAGGCTGCCTTCCTGTAAATATCCTCAGAGACCCACCCAAGGTTACTTGAAAGGTCAAGTTGACAACAAAACTTAACCATCACAACAATGTAAAATGAAGGCTCACAGGTTTGTGGAGTTGTAGGCATGAGGGTGTAGGCTCTTGAGTTTCATTTCTAAACTGTTTTCTTCTTGTCTATTGTGTGACCTTGAGCAAGTTGGTTAACATTTCTGAGTCTCCTTCAGCTCACAATCTGGAAATGATCATCATAATAGGCTCCTTCTGGAGCTTGGAGAAAGGCAAATGAAATATGTATTGATACACCTATCATTATGGTTTTCATTGCAATATCTGCTCATTCACTCACTTTCTGACTCATTCCTTCATTTTCACAATTCTACCTCACTGTCATAGTGACTTTTTTTTGTACTGTTAAACAGTGGAGGTAGTTCAAATTTTAATTAGGTGATGATGCGCTTGCTTTTGTTAAGTACAGTATATGGAATATCTCTAGGTGGCTTAATCTTGTGCCACTTAAAAGCAAATGAATGTGGTGACATATTTGAAGAGTTTGATATTGTGATACATATGTGAAAATTCAGTAACAGCATCATATCTAAAACAGTTTGTAAGTGTAACCTTGACAGACAGAAGACTTGGGTGATGTTGCCTTTGAAGCTGAGCATTGATTGTACTAGAAGAAGCTTCAAAAGCCAGCTTGAACTTGATGGAGTTATTTGAAAAAACAATGTAATAAGGGTTTTAGTATCATGTGTGTTGACAAAGTGTGAAAACACAAGTCTTGTAATATATGAAAAAGCTTCAGTGAATTTTTCACCTTCCTTCTACAAATAATTACTTAACATGCATAAACTGTAGTACATCTTGGGAAAACTTTTAGAGAAAATTATTTTATTTTATTTATTCATTTTCAAACAGGGAGAGACAGAGAGAGAGAGAGAGAGAGAGAGAGAGAGAGAGAGAAAGAGAGGGGGAGAGAGAGAGCACCAGGGTCACCACCTTGTGGGTCTGGCTTATGTGGGTCCTGGGGAACTGAACTTGGGGCCTTAGGCACTGGAAGCAAGTGCCTTAACCACTGAGCCATCTCTCTAGCTGGAGAAAAAAATAATTTTAAGATAGATCACTGTAACTAATTAGAAAAAAAAACAGCAACATTTGGCCTGAGACCTAGTTAACATTATGATCGTATTTTGAAAATTTCATTTTAATTATTGAATAGGAAGAAAATGCAGACTGAGAGGTTGTATATCCCCCATTCTACAAATGAAGTAACAAGGCAAAATAGCTCAGAGAAAAGGTTAGACTAAAATCCGAGGATTTCTCTCCTAATCCCTGTCAGCTTCTGCTACCTCACATTGTCATCTGTATTTAGTGATTTCACTTTGCTGCAAGCTCTCAAAATAGCAAATTAAAAAAATCAAGCAAATGCATACATCATTAAGATATTACAGGGCCCCTGTTAAAAACAAATCCATGAGGTTTATCTTTTTATCACATTTTGGAAAGCCTTCATCATCTATAACGCAGCTGCTAGCAATTTTTATGGCTCCATTTCATCAAAGGAACTCAATTTAATCTTTCACTTATGTGACCTGCTAATGGATGGGAAAGATTGGCTATTTTCATCATTATATTTAGCATCATAAAAATCATACATTTAAAGAATAATAATCAAATATTGATTCTGGATCATCATTCAGCACTTGTGACTGGTTCTGTGACTAAAAAATTAATTAAGTTGATAGGAAATAAAGTTTTGAAAAATATTTGAATGCCATTTTGATTCTCTGACCTCTTTGAGACAAGTTTCCTTTGGTCTCACAACTCCTGCCCAATAATAGCGCTAATATCAAATTGGATGGGGAGTATAAAGGGAGAGATCAGAAAAGAGTGAGAACAAAAAGTATTTTACCAAGACAATGGATCAAGAGGGAGAAAAGAGGACCTCATATAGAAAATTGCAGACATTTACAGGTTATTCCTCAAGGGAGTGGTGGAAGTTATTGTCAAGGAGAGACAGCAGACTTTGGACAAGATACAAATATTGATTCTTTAACTGAAACAGTGACTGAACCTGTAGTCGGGCTCGTTACAACAGTCACTGTGAGCGTGGAGAATTCTGATGCTGTCCCCTGGGTTATAATTTCAGATTCTGAAACTGCAAGCAGATGCATTATCTGCAAATATAAAAGTAAGGCAGATTAAAGAGAATTAAATTGAGAAGGCTAAGTCAAGCCTGGAAGGATACATAATGCATCCTTAACAGTGTTTCCTCCATTTTTTTCTTTTAATAAATGTAGATATTGGTATTGATATTTTTAAAAGCTTATTTGATTTGTTGATCTCTGTGCCTCTTTATTATGTATACTATAAATTGAAATAGTTACTCCAATGTTCCCAACTAGTGTGGTGGGTCAACACTCAGGTCAGACTAAACACCTTTTATTGAGTAGATATATCCATACTTTTTATTGTATCACCAATGGTCTGTGTGTGTGTGCCGAGGAGGGGGGACCACAGGAAGATTTCTGATTGGCACATAGCCTTTCTTTCATTCACAGTGCTGCTTATTAGAAAGCTTACAAATGGTACAAGGATGAAAGGAATGAAAAATGAAGCCATTGATATAACCCCATAACCCTGATACAAGTTAAGGATGAGAAGGACCAACAAAACCCCTCATGTAATTACAAGGACAGTCAAAGTCATGGAGAAGGCTGTTCAGGATGCCATAAAGAGAGCCTAGCTGGTGCTTATTGGAGAAAATTAAAATCCATTCTCCTGCTCTCCGTGGTGAACAAACCTCAATTTTCCACATTCTATATAACCTTTGACTGGTAGGAGAAACTTTCTTTTATTTTCCATTTTCACTGTTATATTAGTATTTATTTATTTTCATAGGAAAATTAGCCTGCCTGAAGGTCATGCCACCAGACTGTTCTCCTTTCCCAAACCTTAGATTCACACTCACTCCCTGATTCATCTCTCTGTGCATTCTAACTGCTGTTGGCTTCCTCAGGGACTTCAAGCATCTGCATGACCTCTACCCCATGTCAGCTTTCTTTTTTCCAACGAGCTTCGTCACTACTCTCTGTCACTCAGTTCATGTCCAAGTGCAGGGAAGTGCAGTTGTTTAGAGTAAAGTCAGCGATGTTGTTC
>PVHP010008259.1:0-53825 GCA_004024765.1 Zapus hudsonius | reverse complement strand
TGCTTGCTTACAGTGATGTGTACTCCTCTGCAGTGGCCCCCTGGGAACATCAGTGTCCCCTCCATCATTTGTCTGCCTGTTCTTACTTGAACTGGAGTCTCTTACTAATCCCAGAGCTTGCTGGTTCCCACCTCCGAGCGCCCCAGTGATTTTCTGGTCTCTGCTCTTCACAGACTGGGGTTGCAGATGGGCATGGCACACCCAGAAGCTTATGTGGTTCTTGGGGATTGAAATCAAGTGTCTCTCAGGTTCCTCAGGCCCTCAGGCTTGTGCAGAATCACTGAGCCATTTCTCCAGCCCACATTTCCTTCTTTTTATAGGCTGACTAATATGCATTGTATGCATATCACATGTTTTAATACATTTAGGTTGTGCCCACCTCTTAGTAATTACTAGTAATGCTTCGGTAAAATGGGAATACCACTCTCTTCAAGGTTCTAATTTCAATTCTTTTGAATAAATGTCCACAAGTGAAAGTGCTGGTCATAGAATTTTTCCATTTTAATTTTAAAAATATTTTATTTAATTATTTGCAAGGAGACAGAGAGAGACAGAGAGAGAGAGAGAGAGAGAGAGAGAGAGAGAGAGAGAGAATGGATGTGTCAAGGCCTCTCCAGATGCATATGCCATGTGCCACTTTGTGCATCTGGCTTATGTGGTTACTGGGGAATCAAAGCGAGATAGTTAGGCTTTGCAGGCAAGAGCCTTAACTCCTGAGCCATCTCTCCAGCCTTATTTTAATGCTATTTTCTGTAACAGCTGCGTCATTTTACACTCCTACCAATGGTGTGCCAAGGTCTCAAATTTTTCACCTCCTCGGCAACACTTCTCATGCTTTTATTGACAGCAGACATTCTAACATGTGTGAGGCGATATCACATGCTTTGTAGTTTTGTTGTTTTGGTTTTGGTTTTTTTCAATGTAGGTCTCACTGTAGTTCAGGCTGACCTAGAACTCACTTTGTAGTCCCAGGCTGGCCTCAAACTCACAGTGATCCTCCTACCTCTGCCTCTACCTCCTAAGTGCTGGGATTAAAAGGCACGCATCACCACGCCTAGCTGTAGATTTTTTAGAAATATTTTTATTTATTTATTTGCAAGCAGTGAGAGACAGACAGTGAGAATAGGTACACCATGGCCTCCAGCCACTGCAAACGAACTCCAGATGTATGTGCCACTTCGAACATCTGGCTTTATGTGTGTACTAGGGAATCAAACCCGGGCCGTTAGGCTTTTGCAAGCAAGGGCCTTAACCGCTGAGCCATCTCTCCAGCTCACCTTGTAGTTTTGATGGCACGTCCTGGATCACTGGTGATGTCGCACGTATTTCCAGATACTCACTGGGCATACATTATTTCTTCACATTGTGTTGGCACTGTTAAGTAGGACTCAATAAATAAGATTAAATGAGGGAATTATATTCCAGGCACTTCACAGACATGTTTCTGGCTTCTTCTCAAATGCTCACAGCTTGGCATTCTGGTGCCCACTTTATGAATGGCAAGATGGATGCTCAGATAGGCTAACTAACATGATTCTAGTGACAGTGCCCGGCAAGGAGGAGCTGATTCTAGAACTGAAATGAGGACTCTGATGGGGAGCGCACACACACCCCTTCTCTGGGTCTCCCTGGCTTCTCTGTTGCTGGCACATTTAATAATCTTCCAGTGAAAATCGGGATACAGGGCCAGTAGGGCCCCTGGATAAAAACCAGACTCCCACGAACCAGAATGAAACCTCTGGGAACAGAAACCAATCTGCTGCTTGGAAAAAGCAATGCTTTGCAGATTTGCAAGCACTTGGTCGTGTTATCTCGACTCTCACATCTTAACTCCTTTCAGCTCCAGATCTGTCATTTGAGAGAACGAAGACTCCCTAATCCTAAAGGAAGGCTTTGAAAAGCCTTTTCCTTTGCGAAACAATCAAACCCGTAGCACAGCCATCAAGAATAGCCCACTTCCATATTCTACAAAGCATCAGTCTAGATAATAATGGAGTTGCTAATGGAGGGGTTAACAAGGCATCCTATGTATAGACAAACATCTTGGATGAAATATATCCAGCCAATATTGGCTTAATTCAAAATTACACCTAATTTGAAACAACTGTTTTTCCTCAGCCAACTGGCTAGCTTGTTTTTTTTTTTTTTAGTATGAATCATTGAAAGGCCAAACTCAAACTCAAGTTCTTTCTCAAGATAGTTGTACTTTATATGAACAAGATTCTATTGGGAACCAGTCCTGCCAGGGAGCTTGGGTCACTGTTACTACCCCAGAGTAAGAGGCCTGTCAGTGATTAAGCAGGGCCCTAAAGACTTGAAAATCTGCCTTAAGCATGAGGGGAAGAATTAAGTTGGTTCCAATGACCCACCACTAGCAGTTGCTTCCTTTAAGGGAAAGCCCAGAGTGGCTTCTGGGTCCCCTCTTTTCCTGTGAGGCAGAGGAGTCCAATGTTTTAGGGCACAAACGTTGGCTTATCCATGTTCCCTTAGTGAGTCTCTGGGTTGCTTCCAGTTTTGAAACATGGTATATGAAGCAGTAACCACCAGCCACAGGCTGGGGAAGGGAGGCATGCCAGTACCATACTAACCGCACTGAATTGTGGGCTCAAAGATGCACACCCCACTCGGAAGCCCTCACCCCAGATATTATGGAAGTGATTAAGGTCAAAAAGTCATCAACTTAGAGTCCTGGCCAAGTGAGATTAGTGTCCTTTGAAGAACAGATCAGAGAGCTTGCCTTTTTTTCTTCCTGTTTTAGACTTTTTATCCTTTTTTATTAATAAGTAGAAACTCTGTGTGGACGGGTCTTGGGGTGGTACCCCCATTTCCCAGACCTTGCTTTTTCTCTCCAGGTACAGATCTGATCTCACAACAACTATCTGAAAGCCCCGCCAGACCCCCAGCCATGCTGGCATGCTAGATTTCAGAAATGTGACACATCAATGTCTGTTGTCTAACCCTTGCAGCAGGTGAAGTATTTCACTATGACAGCACTCGCAAATACGGGTTGACTGGGGACAGGGGCATAGTGACGTGACAGGGCCTTCTCACGTCAGTGAGAAGGAAATATTCTTTATCAGGCATATTCAACTTTCTGGCATTGTGACAGGATATTGTCATCTACAAAGTTCATGCTCAAGAAAATAATTGCAAAAAAAGCTCCTCAGAATAAGGGTGTGGTGGTGCAAGCCGTTAATTCTAGCACAGGGGAGGCAGAGGTAGGAGGGTCGCCATGAGTTTGAGTCCAGCCTGAGACTACATAGTGAATTCCAGGTCAGCCTGGGCTAGAGTGAGACTCTACTTAAAAAAAAAATACCTCACAATGATTTTCAAGAAAGTTTAGAATTTCTTGCATGAATATGTGTGTGGTCTGCATGCATGTGTGCATATGGGCACACTGTCTATACAATGAGTGTGGAGGCCAGAAGCTGCCATGGAGTGTCTTTCTTGACCATTCTCCCCTTGATTTACTGAGGCAGGGCTCTCACTTGGAACTCACTGATTCAGCTTGACCCCCGGGGTTCCCCTGCCTCCACATCCCAAGTCCTGGGATTGCAGATGGGTGCTGGGGATCCCAACTCCGGTCCTCACACGTAAGCAGCAAGCACGTTATCCACCGAGCCATCGTCCCAGCCAAGTTTTCGATTTTATGTCGGACTACGTTCATAGCTATCCTTCAATGTCTTTGTTTTAACAGTTAAAATATTTAGACTATTTTATTTCTTTCATTGTGAAGGGAAGGGAGGGAGGCCGAGATATGAAAGAGTGTGCCAGGGCCTCTTCAGCTACAAGGTAACTTCAGACACATGTGCCATTTGATGCATCTGGCTTTACATGAGTACTGCATTGGGGCCGGCAGGCCTTGCAAGCAGGGACCTGTAACCACTGAGCCATCTCCCGGGCCCCTCAGTTTCTTGACCTGAGTAGTGGTTACATCGAGGGCATGTAGCTCAACAAATGTATCAAATTGTCCATTTAAGATTTGTACAGTTTTGTGTATGTGAATTTTACTTAAATATATAAAAGGCCTCAATGGTTCCCAATGAATTTGTGTTTTAAAACTTAATATGGTCACCATACCTTTGAACAGGTCTGAAAGGAAATTCATATATATCATTATTTGTGTAGTATATATATGCATATATATGTATATATATATATATGTGTATCTATATATATGCATATATATATGCCACCTATGGATATCAGTTCTGTGTTCATTCAACCAACAATGGACAAAAAAATGTTGTTTGAAAAGATTGCATCTTTTGTAAATTGGCTTTTTTCTTGTAATTTTCCCATAAACAATACATTATAACAGCACCTCATACATCATTTCACATCATGTTAGGTGTGGCACATCATCTAGAGCTGCTTTAAAGCATTCAGGAGGATTACATAGATTTATTTATAATTTTTAATTTCTATTTTTTTTCAAGGTAGGGCCTCATTCTAGCCCAGGCTGACCTGGAATTCACTCTGTAGTCTCAGGGTGGCCTCAGCTCACAGCAATCCTCCTGCCTCTGCCTCCCGAGTGCCTGGATTAAAGGATCATATAGATTGCATAGATTTTATACCTACACTGTGCACGTGATAGAGGGACCTGAATGACCTTGGGTTTGCTCTAGATCCAATCACTGGAGGACAGACCCCAGGGAATGACTGTGTTCCTATGTCTTTGCTTGTAGGATAATATGGGCACTAAACAATTTACCCAGACAAGAGCTACCAGATGTGGGTCTGGATACAGCCCTGTGCTTGCAGAAGCACAGCCTCCATGATGGCCATTCTGCTCCTCAGAAGAGAGGGCAGCTGCGCCAAGAGCAACAGGAAGCTCGCAGTCACGCCCCTGCCTGCTGAGCGCTGGTCTGGAGACCCGGGGTTGGTTGTTATTTGCTCCAAAGGGCCTTGTGCAGATGTTACATAAACAAACCCTCCATTGACTGACTCCAGTTGGGGGACTGGCCTAAAAATAGCCTGGGCTAAACTCCATAGCCTCTGTCGCCCTCATGGTCCCCCACCGCCGTGTGTGTGTGTGTGTGTGTGTGTGTGTGTGTGTGTGTGTGTGCGCGCGTGCACATGTTAGTTTCCATGTCCGTTTCCCCAGGAAGGAAAGCAAGGCTCTCAGCTCAGACACCAGGCGGCCCTCTAAGACCTCAGATGGCTCCTGGCCAAGGGATGTGTCTCCTCTCTCCAGGGAGACAGGAAGCTGGGGGATGGGGAAACTCAGTCTCTCTCTCTCTCTCTCTCTCTCTCTCTCTCTCTCTCTCTCTTTCTCTCTCCCTTCTTTTCTCCCCTTCCCTAACTTCTTCCTCTCCTCTCCCCTTCTCCTCCTCTCTCTTCTCCTTTCCTGACTCCTTATGTAGGATAGAAATACCCTCTCCCTAAAAATAAAACCCTCCAAGGTTTCCATTTGCACTAAAAACCGACCACTCTACTCCGCTGGGAGCTCTGAGAAGCTTGCAGGCCCCCATGAGAGCTCCTTCAGTCTGCAGAAAAGCAGTCCTGGATGACCACCTGTGCCACAGCATGGGGTCACCGTGGCCCCTGGAAAGTGTTCATCATCTTTTCTCCTTGGCTGCCTGCCCTTCCCTAAAATCTCAACTGATAAAAACAATGAAACAATATCTGTAATTCTAAAATATTTATGTTAGATTCTTACTCTGAGTCTGGGGCTATGCAAAGTATTTGATGCGTTTTGATATTGACTTCTCACTGAGCAGTCCTAGGAAATTGGTAGGATTATTATCTCCAGGTGACAGAAGAATCAACTACAGGTTAGAAAAATTCTAGGACTTGTCCAAGTTGCTGCAGAGTGGGAACATGGTCTTTGGGGCTAAATCTTGGTGTCTTAGCTACCACATTGCATGTCTCAGAGAAAAGCTGGCCGGGATCATAGCATCTCTTGTCTGTGGTCTTCCTTCTGTTCAAAGTCTAAGCTGTTGTCAACATAATTATACATTGCAACCGATCACCCTCCAGTATGGATTCTGAGCAAGGTGCTATTAAAGTTTACGTCAGGCCAAAAAAATGTATGACATACACTGTGTGAATATTTAGCTGCTGTTTTATCAATAGTCCCACTTGGTGGTAAGAATCAGTCTTTGTGCTTTCCTGGGTTAGAGACTGATTCCCAGACTCCGTCTTCATCCTGGAAGGAGGGAAGATAAAAGGAACAAAACAGAGGACAAGAAGAGGCCTCAGAGAGGCCCACACTCAGGCCAGGGCTGGAGAGCCAGACTGTGGGGACCTAGCCAGGACCCACATCCCCTGGGAAATCCTGAAACCCGGGGGTTTCACATCCCGGTTCTCCTTCATCTGGGGCCCTCTGTGAGGTTGGTTTAGGATGCCCTCCCCCTTAGAGCTAAGACAATTCTGCCCTTCAACTGGATCAAATCAAATTCTTGGTGTGTCTCAAGAACAATGCCCTAAGTGTTAGAACTTGTATTGTTGTGACCAGAATACCTGTGACCACATCTAAAAGGAAAGGAAATTTTGATTCATGGTTTCAGTCCGGGGCTGCTTGGTTCTGTGTGTCTGGATCTGCAAAGAGGTGACAGGGGCTGCTTAGAATTTGATGGCCAAGAAGTTGGGGACGGGGAGTGGTGTGGACCCTGGAACAAGTTATAGCCCCTCCCCCAGTACATGCCTATATTGTCCTTCAGCCAGATTCTACCTCCTAAAGCTTCCAGAACCTACCACCAGCTGGGGACCAAGCCTTTTCTATATGAACTTCTTTAGAGTACACTTTATATCCAAACTATAACATACTTCTGTGAGTTCTATTTTTACTTATTTATTTTAGTCACATATATATCCACTTATTCTTAAGCATTCTTTGAACACTCTCTATGTGCTAATACAAAATGCTAGGAATGAAGAAATGAAAATTGAAAATCATGGATATGGCTCATGCCTTGAGCAGTTCAAGCTTTCTTATGCGAAAGATGAAATTAAAATAGCTGTGTCGCAGGCCAATCAGGACAGTGACAGGTAACTGCAAGCATTGAAGATTCAAGCGAAGCTCTGCTTTGGTCTGTGTGCTGAGTGCTGGGTTCCTGTGGCCACCGTGTCCAAGGAGCAGAGTGTCTATGGAGGCTCCCAGGGAAGAGTGATGGGGACACTTATTTCTCCTGAAACTCGTCCTTCCAAGTGCCCGAGTCCTGGGTTTCACTCCTACACACTAAGACTGGCCTCTGGCTAGCTGATACCAGTGTCTTCTCAGGAGAGGAGGAATGGCTTATCTGGTTGGAGAGTTAGTTCAGGAGAGGGAACTGGGGCAGGGTGACTCAGCTCCTTCCCTGGAGGGGATCCTCCCTTCTGCCCCTCCATGTCATAAAGTTTACAGAGGCCAGCTGCTTCAGCAAAATTCTGATTGGAGCTGGGGAGGGGTGTTGCAAAGCCCACTTGGCCAGTATGTTTAAAGCTGCATTCAAAAACTAGCTTTTCTTAGCAATGCCTGTTCTGATCTCTTATTTGTCTCATTCCTGTGGCAAGAAAGAGGGGTGCTAGACACTCCTGGAACCCCAACACAGATGATGCTTGTGTGTGGTCCCTAAGTAGATGTTGGGCATCCACTCTGAGTGATGGACAGTAATCTGCATCCTATGTGCAGAGAGCTGAATGGCCTTGAGCTCTGTAGAGAGAGGAGGCTTCCCTGCCTCATTCCCTGCTTTACAGAGCTCAGCTCTGCAGCCAGAGAGAAGGAGGAGCAGGCAGGCTGAAAGAAGCCAAGCTGGATGTAGCAGTTACACCAAGGTCATGAGCTTTCTCTGGTCCAAGCCTGGAGTTCCTGTGATTTCCAGATAAGACTCCAGCCTGCTTTCCTTTGGAGCTAGAAGGGCCCCTTTTGTAAATGTGTTTTGGCTTGCTTTTCTGGAACACCTTTGTCTTCTTGCTTCTCATGCTTGCTAACTTCCTGCGGAGCTGAATTTGGGATTATATCTGTCCTTAAAAGAAGGTGCTGTAGCTCTTGTCTGGTCCCTCTTAGGTCAAGTTTCAATGACAGATTTCTGAGACACGAGGTGAGGGACCACCCAGAAAGGATTTGCAAACACATAAAGAGCCCCACGGAGACACCGTCAGAATTCTCTCCTCAGACTTTGTACTTTCCTCACTAATTCTATCTGCAGGTTCCTCAACTGGCAGCTGTTGGTTCTTTTCTATCGTTTTTTTTTTTTTTTTTTTTTTTGACACTAAAGCTTCAGCCAGTCGTAGCCCAATAGAGGGAGCTGTTTCAAACAAATTTCTCAAGTTAAAGCATAAAGGAGAGGCTTAGACAGATGGCTCAGTGGTTAAGGTGTTTGCCTGCAAAGCCTAAGGACTTGATATCCCCAGTACTCACAGAAAGACAGATGCACAGTAGCACATGCATCTGGAGGCCCTGGTGCACCCACACACTCTCTCCCTCTCTCCTTCCCTTCCTCTCTCTCTCTCTCTCTCTCTCTCTCTCTCTCTCTCTCTCTCTCTCTCTCTCTCTCTGCCAATAAATAAAAAATATTTTTAAAAAGGGTAAAGGAGGGCCAACCAAGCAGGTGGCCCTCTGTATACTTTGAAAGTTCCACATATTAACAGGGTGGTTGGCTGTTGTTCAAAAGCTCTGAGCCAGACCAAAACTTGTGCAAGGTGGTGTCCTGGGTTTTGTGGGCTTCCAAGGATTTTCCATCTTGCTTCCATCAGCAGAGTTTGGTTTGGGCCCAGTGTGAGAGGGTTGCCCCAGTTAAACAGAGTTTTGGATTCCACAGGCGAGGGCCTGTCTCTAGCATGGTGGGCAATTCTGCTGACCCTGCACACGTGTACACCAGGCAGTGTGCAGAAATGGGTTCTGGGTCACAGAAACCTTCCCTAAGGATTTTCTGGTGGGCTTCATGAGCTTGGTCAGGCAGGAGATTCAGTAAAGGAGAATTTTGCAAGAAATGCTGGAGCTTAGGTTCATCCAGTCCATTTTTCCCTGTGGGCCTTTGGACTGGGTGAAGTTCAAATCCTTCATGGCCATAGGTATGGTAAAGCTTTTAATTTTAGTGTGTGTGAGAGGGGGGGTAGGGGGAGAGAGAGAGAGTTTGAACGCAGCCACCAGTGAAGCAGGGTGCCTGTGTAGAGATCAGAAGATCATGCTGGCCTGTCCACCTCATTGGAGACAGGGTTTTTAGCTCTGGGTTCTCACTCCGCTGTTTTTCTTTGCTGAGATCATCAGAAGTTTCTGGCAAATTCTGTCATCTCCATTTTCCAGGTTTCCATCTCACGTCTACGCCAGCGTGCTGGGATTAGAGAAGCTTGTCATGCTTCTGGCTTTTAGTTCTGTCTGTCTTTCTATTTGTTTTCAAAGTAGGGTCTCACTCTAGCCCAGGCTGACCTAGAACTCACTCTGTAGTTCCAGGCTGGTCTCAAACTCACAGCAATCCTCCTGCCTCTGCCTCCGAGTGCTGGGATTAAAGGCATGCACCACCATGCCTGAGCATGGGGCTGGGGCTCAGATTTATATACTCTGGCTTGAGCAGTGAGGACTCTGTTCACTGAACCATCTCCCAGCCCAGTAAAGACTTTTATGAATAAGCTTCTTGGCCAAGATAAGTATGAAATGTGTGACCATTGAGTAAAGACAAGACTAATAGGTGTCTGGGTACATGCTTTGATGTGTGGATTTGAGGAGTGACCACGTGACGGTGGGACATTAATGATACTTGCAGCAGAAACAAGAGAACCAGAAAGATACAAGCATGATTTTTTTGCATGTATATGATGTGCATGCTGTTTGCATGTGTATGGCTACTTGTGTGCGCATGTGCACACTCACTTGTTAGTGGCCTTGACCCAGGAGTGATCCATCACTTTCAAGGAAGTGCCTTAACCACTGATCCATCCCTCCAGCTGATCCATCACTTTCACTTACATTGCAACAGCAAGAGCCAGTCTTCCATTACCTGGATGACAATAAACCCACAGTGAAATGTGTGTCTAAGCCTGGGAAGGAGAAATGGGTGCAGTAAACATCTAGACAGTCTCTGCAGGTTGGTCTCAGCTCTAAATATGGGCCAGTTGGTGAGAACACATCACCAGGCACTAGGGTCAAGCAGGTGTTTCTGAAGATCAAGGCATCGAGGGTCTTCTGAGTTCCCAAAGCCATGATGAACCTAGGTCTTCAGAGGAACTCCTCAACCTTTTCCATATCACGGTCACACAGAAAAGGGTAATTCTTGTCCTGTACACCAGACTCCATTGATAAGCTATTCAAGGCCAGAAATTAGGAAGCCTGTCCATTCCAGGTGTCTCTCTGGTTTCCATGGAGATTGAGGATCATTAACTGTAATTTGTTTGTAACAGTCTAGCATGTTGTATCTTAGAGGTGGGAAAGTTGTATCTAGAGAAGAAATGACATGTTGATAAGATGTGGATTCTGTGAAAATCAGACTTCCTGCCACCATGGGACCAATCAGAGAGGGAAACTGGGTGCTCTGAAAGCCATGAATGACAGCGTGCTGGGACCACAGACTTGTCCACATTCAGTGTGGGAGGGCCCCTCTGTCAAGAGGGACTCATGACTTGGACTGTCAGCTACATTGTGATCACCGCAACTCTCCCTTCTCTCTCCTCTATGTAATTAATTGGAAGGGAATTGCAAAGAGAAGCCAGCATGGACATCAAGAACCATCAGACAACACAAGGAGGAAACAGAATGTAGCCTTTCAGACATGTTGACATAGGCTCAAGATCTTTTAAAATGTATACATGTGGTCTTGGCTTTGGTTTAATCTTATCTACTTTGAACTAACAAGCATCTCATCTCTAAATAACTTATCAAATGTTTATAAACTATAGGAAACTGTCACTAGATCACAACATGGCAGAGAAGCTGAAACTCACTTGAAAAGCTCATAAACTTTAACCAACATCCCACTGAAAAAGAAAGCCCGTCTGTCACACTATGATTATTGCCCCATCAGAGAAGCTGTGTGATCTAATTAACCCTGGACATTTTAAATTACAAATAGCAGATAGCACTTAAAACTGGTTTATGGTGTGCTTTGAAATTAAATGGCACTTTTGCGTAAAACCAACTCTTTCACAAAATTATTCATTTCCATAAGGTTATGAAAAATAAATTGGGTACATTTTTATTAAGTTTTTTTAAGCAAGCAAATAGCTTTCAGGATAATATCCAGATCCTTTGTCATTTCCTTTCTCCATTTTCATCCAATATGGGAACATTTAACCACACAGGAAGAAGTTGGTGGATTTGGAAAGTGGCTGAATTATCCACATTAAACACAAACATGGCTTTATTAGCAAGCGAAGGATGGGCATCACTGATACCGAGAGGATATGGAATTCTGAGAAGTTGGTTCTCCACAGCTCAGAGATCTTTGAAAAAATGAGCAGTCCCAACAGAAACTCAAGAAGAAAAAGATTTCCTGGGATTTCGTAGGACAAAGGATTCATGTGTCCAATCCTTGCCGCCTATACATCCAGCTTTAAAGGATCATGGCCCTTGGATGTATGCACCACTAAGGACGGTTTTAGATGCTGGTATGAGATGGTGTAAATATATATGAGCAACTTAATTTATCAAGACTGTTTAAATTACTGCATGTTAATGTACAGTACAATGAACATGGTTTCACCAATAAATTTACCTAGAATGAGAGCAGTGCTAACATTTGTATTATAAGAAGGGAGGCAGTTTAAAAGAATTATTTAAAATTCTTTATTTAAAATTAAAATTTAAAATTATTTAAAATTAAATTAAAAGTTTAAAAGAATTGAGTATAGTTGACCCTCGTTATTTACCGATTAAGCACTTATGAATTCACCGACTCACTCAAACGATCTTTGCAAAGGCGATCCTTGAAGCACTTTTGTCTTCATGGATGTGAGCGGCACAGCCAAGATCTAGAATTGTCTATGGCACATTCTTAGCTGAGGTCCAACAAAGCAACCTTCTAGAAGCTTTCTCAGCTCTTGTACTGTGAGCAATGTTGGTGAGCTAGTGGTCTACTCGTGTTATTGGCTGACCCCAGTGGCACCCTGAGGTTCCGGCTAATGTTACTAAGCACAAGAAGGTGTGGTGTGACTTCAGAGGAAACCTATGTATGAGATGAGCTCTATTCAGACAAGAGTTACAGTGCCATTGAACATGAGCTCATTGCTAATGAGTTAACCATATGTATGAAGAAAGGTGTCTTTAAGCAGAAACAAATGTAAGACAAAGTTAAGTAGTGACTGATGACAAAGCTGTGACCAGAGGCTCAAAGGAACCTAACCTTGTGTTCTCTAAGGAGCAATGGTCCAATATGACTGATTCAGGTTGGTACAGATTTTACTAAACCCAACTAACACAAATGAAAACAAATCATGAATTGTGGTGGAGGTGGGCATGGTAGATACAAGACGTAAGGCAGGTATGACTGCCCAGCCATAGGGAACAGGGTTGGCAGCCAACCTCCAGCTGAGAAGGTCCCCCTCAGCTATAGAAAGCCACCCTAACCAAGGTCATGTCCTTCTCTGGTCTTGGACTCTCTAACAGGGTCCAGTCCCCTTCCCCTCCTCCCAGCCTTGGCTGGAGCTTTGTGGGCCTCCATCACAGGAGCAACTCCCTGAAAAACATCCGAAGTCCCAGCCTTCCTTCAGTGTCCATGTCCGGAGAAGCCTGCCTGTTAGGGTGACTTATGCATGTAGCAAACAGAAACGCTCTGCTGGGGTCTCCCTCTTCCCTTTCTTGCCCTCCACAGGCTATCTACTTACCCTCCTGCTCCTATACTCGTGGTCTGTGATAGATTGACTATGAAGTTTTCCCTAGCTTCCCGTGTTAGCCAGCTGGTAGCAATTTGGGAGGTGAAGCCTTGCTGGAAGAGGCGTGTCACCATGGAGGATGGGGGGGGGGGCTTGAGGTTTATTGGCCCGACTTACCAGGGTTAGCTAGCTCACTCAGACTGCTCCCTTCCCCTGATGTCTGGCTTGTACCATGCTTTCACTGCCCTGATGAACCTTCCCCTCAAAACTGTAAGTGGAAATCAACCCTTTCCTCCCATAAACTGTTTTGGGTGAAATGTCTCAGCAATGAGAAGGTAACTGCAACATGGTCTCTATTCACATACTAATAACAAGCCCCAGACCAGACTCCTTACAGCTCAAGGCCATGAGGTCCCATTCAAAGACCCCCTGGAGGGGCTGGAGAGATGGCTCAGCAGTTAAGGCACTTGCTTGCAAAGCCCAAGGACCGGGGTTTGATTCCTCAGTACCACATAAAGCCAGATGCAGAATATGGCGCATACATCTGGAGTTCATCTGGCTAAAGCACTGGTGCACCCATTCTCTCTGTCTCTCACTATCTCTCTGCTTGCAAATAAATAATAAAATCATAGACCCACTGGAGGAGATGCATAGAAGCTTTTCTGTGTCCCATATATCCATAATCACAGTGTGCTGTTTGGCAGAAAGGGCGTCTGCTCTTCACTGGTCCCCGGCAGGTGTACCGCTGGCTGTGGTGGTGGTTATCTCTCACCATCTTACATCCACTTCCTACTGCTGTTCTCTGGACCAGCAATGCTGGCCTTAGTTTTCACCTCCAGCCTCAGCATCTTCCAGTGTACGGGGGCTCCTTCCGTGCCTCCTCCAAGAAGAAGAGAGTTCATGAGCCAAGAACCAAATCCTTCCCGCATCTGAGCCTTCTGCGTGAGTTCCCTTCACAGATGCAATGCTTGTAGCAGAAAGCACCCACTTGAGACAGTTCGCGTTTCAACTCCCTCCTGGCCTCTCCCCAGCAGGTGTGTATCCTGCATACTGTAAGAAACACTGCGCAATGCCTTGCTGGGATGTACTGCCTAGAAGCTGAGAGAAATTTATATTAAAAAAAAAAAACAGAGCTAGTATTTACTGGGACTTACTGCATGTCAAACATTCGGCTAAGTCCTTTCCATATTTCATTCCATTTAATCCTCATAACACTTTAGGAGATTGGTATAAATAGTCTTTTTTTCAGCGAGTGAAGAAACACAGGCTTAGAGAGGTAAGTAATTTGGCTTGCACCTAGGAGTTAGCAGAGGGGAGTCAGCAGAGGCACGTCTTGCTGCCTGACTCCGGAGCTAGAGGGAGTATCTACTATAGAGAGACTCGCCTTCGCCTGCTGCACAGGCTCCCGTTGCCAAAAGCAGCAGGAAAGACAGCTAGAATAGACAGATGGACAGACCTTCTCGTGGCATGTGAGGACAACAAAGCTCTCTTTCCCTCCTTAAAGGATTTCACTTCAGCCCAAACTTAAACTGGGAAGCAGACTTGAACACTTGAGAATGGGTTGGCCTCATGTTAATCAAGAACTTAATAATCTGTCATCATTGAAGGACCATTTCCTGCACACCTGCATCCCAAGTGCATCCAGAGGCTGAGGTTTGGAGGAAGAATCTCACAGACCCCCGTCCTGCTCCGTCTTGGCTCACGTGTCCTACCTCCAACCATTCACATCTTGTAGGGACCACGGCAGCCAAGACCTGGCAGATGGGGACGAGGATGGGAAGAGGTGAGGCCGTCACTCTCTGACATGGCAGGACAAATGACCTAAATGAGATCAAAGCCTGGAAAACTGGATCCAGTTGTAATTTGTGGCATTTCATCTAGGAGAAACAAGAAAACTGATAGTTTTCCATGGACCCCTGCTTGGAATGTTTTGTGACTCTGAAGAGATTCAGGAAGACATCATGTCTCGCACCCAGCTGTTCAGGTTGAACTCTGAAATTGCCATGGCTACTTAGCAATGGGCAGGTTATTCTTCTTTGCTGTTGCTCCAGTGTTTGTCAAGGGAAATCATTTCTGCAAATAATCTGACGTCTGTGAATAATATAATGCATTTGGATATACACATTAACTCATCAATTAGAGACCCGAACAGGGATATCAGTGGCATGACACCCAGCATGATGGCTGCCACAACTCTGGATCATTTCCCTTAGAGATCGTGGGTTCCTGAGGCCCACACTTGTGATGCTGAGCTGGCTTGATGCATTTCCCTGGTCTATCACACACCAGTTCAGCCCCTGGAGAGGCATCTTCACTCTCAATGGTCTTTGGAATATACTTTTTCTGTTAAAGAAAAAAAAGGCTGAAAACATTTTGTTGCAGGCACAAGTCACCAGACAAAAGCAGCTTGTGGGACAAAGAGGTTTATTTTGGCTTCTAGACTCGAGGGGAAGCTCCATGATGGAGGGAAAACGTGGCATGCGCAGAGGCTGGACATCACCTCCTGGCCACCATCGGGGGAACACAGCAGCAGCAGTGGGTGCCAAATGCCAAGCTAGGGGCTAATAAACCATCAAGGTCCACCCTCACCATCACACCTCCTCCAACAAGGCTCCAGTTGCCTTCAACTGGGACCTAGCATTCAAACCGCACCGTTTATGGGGGTAAATGTAATCCAAACCACCACAGTAGAAATATCAGAACTCATCTCTAGGAATTCTGGGAGTGGAGCTTGGAGGTTAGGATTACAGGCTCTGAAGTTCAACAGACGTGGATGAAACCTTCCTCCACTGCTTATTAGCTACCTGACTTCTCTATGAGGTTTGTGAAATGGACATCATTGTATTGTACGACCACTGTTAGTGGGTCTAGAAGAAAAGTCAATGTTAGCATCACCAACTCCATCTAGAGTCCTAAAAATACTGTTCAGTGAAAGAAAGCCACACACGAAAGACTACATCTTACATAATTCCACTTACGTGAGATAACAGAGTAGCAATTGCCCAGGGCTATGGCTGGAGGAGTGGGGATGACTGTTGGTGAGGATGGCGTGTATTTATGAGTGATAAACAGTTCTGGAAATATGTCTTCATGAGGGTTGTAGAAATTTATGAATATACGAAAAAAACTCTCTGAATTGTACACTTAAATTTTCTGTGTTTATAGTGTATGTATAGTGTATGTATGGTATATGTATGTATGCTGTGTGTATGTATGTGTGTGTATGTATGTATGTATGTATGTATATTTATAGTGTATGTATGGTGTATTTATGAATGTATGTATGTATGTATAGAGTATGTACGGTATATGTATGTATGGTGTATGCATGTATGTATAGTGCATGTATATAGTATATATATTTGTGGTGTATGTATGTATGGTATATATGTATGCTCTATATATGTATGGTGTATGTATGTATGTATGGTGTGTGTATGCATGAATAGTGTATGTATGTATGGTGTATGAATGAATAGTGTATGTATAGTGTATGTATGTATGTATTATAGAGTACATTTGTATGATGTATGTCTGCATGGATAGGGTATGTATGTATGGTGTATGTATGTATGTATAGTGTATGTGTGTATGGTGTAGGTATGCATGGATAGTGTTTGTATGGTGTATGTATGGTATATGTATAGTGTATGTATGTATGTATGTATGTATGTATAGTGTATGCATGTATGGTGTATGTATGTATAGTGTATGTATGTATGTATGTATGTATGTATAGTGTATGCATGTATAGTGTAGGTATGCATGAATAGTGTTGTATGGTGTATGCATGGGCATGTATGCCATCTCCTTCCATCTTCTTTGACACAGACCCTCACTGTCTTGTCACTGCATGTGCCAGGCTAGCTAACCTATGAGCTTCCTGGCTCTGCCTCCCATCTCATTATTGTGGGTACACTGAGATCACAGACCTTTGAGGCTCTGCACGGGTGCTGGGGAACCCAATGCAGGCCAGAAGGCTTGCAAGAAAGCACCTTTAACTACTGAGCCATTTCCCCAGCTCTTGAATTATGCACTTTAAAAGGATGAGTGCCATGTATGTGAGTTATATCTTTTTCAAAACGTCAAATTAAAAAAAAGAAATTTGTTATGCAGCCAAAACTGAACTCTGAAGCCAATTTTTCTCATGGAATCTCTCTACCTCTCCAGCCCAGGAAGAATTAAATGTCATCTTGCTGGAAGTCAGAGTCTCTTTCTAGGTAAATCATTTGTTATGTGAAGTCTGCACAATAAATGTCAACCCACTGAAATTTTGGCACTTGGATCAGTAACACACAGCTCTCTTGGCATTCTATGTGAGACTGCCAAGCAGTCTGGATTTATGTGCATAAAGAGCCAACCCAGTGTCTCGAATTCAGGAGTTTTGCAGCATCTTAGCTTGTCTGGGAGGTGTTCCAGGTGGGAAGTGAGCTATTTTCCCTCCATCTCTCGTGGAAAAACAGGAACAGGGAGCAGAAATAAGAGTCTATTGGATTAATTGAGTATTTTGACGTATCATAGCTGTTAGTTTGATCTGAAGGTGCATGTGGGGGGGCACGCACAGTGTGTGTGTGTGTGTGTGTGTGTGTGTGTGTGTGTGTGTGTGTGTGTAGAAAGTACGAATAGGAGGACTTTGGGATGAGTTAGTGGGTATTCCAAGACTGGAATCAATTAATTCTGGAATTTCATTGAGCCCATTCAAGGCTTCTACAAATTGATTGAAAAAAAATAGCGTTTTCAGACTCAGATCTCGACAACATCGTCAGCACTGCTTAAGGCAGTTTCTTTCAGTGTGAGCAAGGTCGAGATTCTCGTGAAAAATTATCTCCTGATTATTTCAGGTGTCCATACAGATGTGTGTAGTTTTATTCTAAAAATGATTAAATATGCTTAAAAAATCAAAGACTTTTGTCTCCATTTTGAATTTCTTCCAGATTCATTGCTGGCTAACATTATTTTTGAAATTTTTAAAAATGTTTAATTTATTTCTTTGCAAGCAAAGAGAGATGAAGCGAGATAGACAGAGAGAACAGGCACAGCAGGGCCTCCAGCCACTGCAAATGGACTCCAGGTGGATGGGGACTTTGTGCATCTGTCTTTATGTGGGTACTGGGGACTCAGGTCGTTAGGTTGTGCAGGCCAGTGCTTTAACCGCTGAGCCATCTCTCTAGCGCCTAACATGATTTTTGGATGGGGTGGGTTCAATATATCAATTGAGATTCTTTCAAAGAAAAAAATTATTTAAAAAGCCACCCTGATACTACCAAGTGAATTCAAGGTCAGCCTGGGCTAGAGCAAGATCCTAACTTGGACAACCATAATAATAATAATAATAATAATAATAATAATAATAATAATAATAATATAATGATAATAATGTGAGGTGAAAACTTGAGTGTTCATTCGCTACTAAAAAATGTTCAGTGTATTTTCGTTGCTGAGAGTCAATCTTCTGAAAAATTCCTTATATTGGCATTACTGTTTTGGATTCTCTTTCCAGACACATTTGCTCCATAAAACTCCCTAGATAAGGATGAGTTTTGGCAGCAGGTGACAGAAAATTAAAAATAACAATGGCATGCACTAGTTCTAAGCTGATTCTGGGCTGGAGAGGTGGTCAATTGTTTAGGACACTTGTTTACAAAGTCTGACAGCCTGGGTTTGATTCCCCAGGACCCAAGGAAAGCCAAATGCACAAAGTGGTGCATGTGTCTGGAGTTTGTTTGCAGTGGCAAGAGGCCCTGATGCACCCATTCTCTCTCTCTCTCTCTCTCTCTCTCTCTCTCTCTCTGCCTCTACTTGCAAATAAATAAAATATTTTGATTGTCTTTCTTCTCATATGGCAGGAATCACCCCACTGTCCAGAACCTAAGTTCTTCCTGTGTTATGATTCTATTTACATATCACTGACCAAGACAGTCAATTTAGCATTTTCTGGCCATCTCTCCAGCCCTGCTTATTTCTTTAAATCAACCATTCTGCTTAGCTTAGATAGGGATGCATGACCACAGATGCCTCAGAAAGAGGGCACATTATAATTGCATGTAAGAAACACTGCAAGAGTGCCCAACTACTGACACAGAGCCTCTCCATGAGGAGGGGGAGTGACCTGAGGCCAGAATTCAGAGGAGCAAGCCAGGAAGTGATCTAACAGAAGCACCTGCTAGAGTTCAGCTGGGACCTTGTGGTAGGAAAGGATTTGGTGTTTTCAAGAACAAAAGGAGACTTTGTGGCCAGGGAACTGCCAGTGAGGGGGAAGGGGAGGAATGTGATGGGACAGTGGGGGCAGAACACCCAGGAAGACAGCCCCATACAGAGGTCACAAGTAGGGTCCCTGGAGCCAACCACCAGGATGGTTCCTGGGTGATGGTTCATCTTGATGTCAGCTTTATGGGTTTAGAATGATCTTGGAAACAACCCTCTAGTCTTGTTTGTGAGGGAGCTTCCAGATTAAGTTAGAGGTGGGAAGACCCACCCTAGCGGCATCTTTCCGTGGGCAGGAATGCTGGACTGTGTAAAAAGGAGAGAATGAGCTGAGCACCAGCCTTCACCTCTCTCTGCTTCATGACTGGATACAATGTAACCATCAGTCTCTCATTCCTGCTGCCATGTCCTCCTCACCATGATGGACTGTGCCCACAAACTGTAAGCCAAAACAAACCTTGCTTCTGTAAGTTACTGTCATGGTTTGATCCAGGTGTCCCCCACAAACAAATCAATGTGTTCTAGGTAATCAATCCTCAGCTGATGGCAGTTTGGGAATTAGAGCCTCGCTGGAGCTGTGTTGTTGGGGGCGGGTTTATGGGGGTTATAAACCAGCTTCCCCTTGCCAATATTCGGCACACCTTCCCGCCATTGTTTCCAGTGCTGTGGCAGAGGTGGTGTCCACCCCTCTGCTCATGCCATCATTCATCCCTGCCAGGATGGAGTCTCCCCTCGAGTCCATAAGCCAAATAAACCCATTCCTCCACAAGCTGCTTTTGTTTGGGTTCTTTCTGCGCAGCAACTAGAAAGCTAATGGCAACCGTTCATCACAGTAACTAACACTAATACAAAAGAAAAGTAACTAACACAAAAAACAATATTAAAATCATGATTACTGCGCTTATTGGTACTTGAACTTTTGTACCTGTGGTGGTTTGATTCAGGTGTCCCCCACAAACATATGTGTTCTGAATGCTTGATCCCCAGCTGGTGGCAAATGGGGAGGTGGAGCCTTACTGGAGGAGGTGTGTTGTTGGGGGCAGGCTTATGGGTGTTATAGCCAGATTCCTCTGGTCAGTGTTTGGCACACTCTCCTGCTGCTGTTGTCCACCTGATGTTGGCCAGGAGGTGATGTCCAGCCTCTGTTCATGCCATGTTTTCTCCTGCCATCATGGAACTGCCCCTCACATTCATAAGCCAAAATAAACAACTTTTCTCCCATAAACTGTTTTTGATCAGTTGCTTTCTGTCAGCAACATAAAGGTAATGACAACAGCACCCCATGGTGAATGTCCCATTTGCCTCACTCTTAATCATAGACTGATTATAAAATAATACCATATTCATTCGGGCTTATTTGAGTTATTCCTGAACAAGAACTGCAGTTTAGAGAATACTAAGGCAGGAAGACTGTTCAAATTTCTCTTAAAGTGAGCTTCAGAGCTGGGTGGATGGCTCAGTGGTTAAAGGCCCTTGCTTGCAAAGCCTGCTGGCCCAGGTTCCATCCCCCAGGGCCACATGCCACATGCACAAAGTGGCCTATGCATCTGTAGTCCCTTTGCAGTGACAAGAGGCCCTGACTCACCCTTATTCTCTCTGCTCACAAATAAGTGGATAAAAAATATTTTTAAAATAAGGTGAGCTGCAAGCAACCTTGCTAAGTTTGCACGTCATTTTTTAAAAATTTACAAGGGACAGGGCTGGAGAGATGGCCCAGCGGTTAAGGCACTTGCCTCCAGTGCCTAGGGCCCCGGGTTCAATTCCCTAGGTCCCACATGGGCCAGACCCACAGGGTGGTGGCCCTGGTGTTTCTCTCTCTCTCTCTCTCTCTCTCTCTCTCTCTCTCTCTCTCTCTCTCTCTCTCCTCTCATTATCTCTCTCTGCTTGAAAATAAATAAATAAAATATTTAAAAATTTTACAAGGGACATAAAACCAAAGCAAGCTGATTTTTGTAAAAAGAAGAACATCTATTAGTTTATACAACTTAAAATTCCTGGATTAAATCTTTGTACAGGGTGGGGCCAGACACCCAAACCACACCATGAAGAATTCCTTCTTTTTCTCTTCCTCCAGGCACACGATTCCATGAATGGCTGTCATGCACAGGCAGGCATCTCCCCTTGCGGGACTTGGCAAAAGGTTCCTAAATTATAGCCCCTGAGCTAACTCACTTATGGCCTGTTTTTGTACAACCTATGGGCAAAGAAAAAATGTATATTTTTTTAATGAGCTGTAAAATAAATGTGAGGATTAGGTAACAAAAAAGATGGGTGAATGGCAAGGTTGAAAATAATGACTATCTGGTCCATTACTTAAAAAAATTAAGTACGGACATAGCAACTCCAGAGAAAAAGGAACTAACTGTATTTTCTGTTTCCAGTAAAAGACGTAAGATTGCTTTGGTGGGACCTTGTTATTTCCCTGTCCTGTCTTTGGGAATGTTTCTCACCTATCTGCCTCAGACATCAGAGGGAGCTGGGCCAGTAAGTACCATCCCTGAGTCTCTCTAGAGTTTTTAACCCTTGTGACTGTATTGTTCATTTCTCAAAGTTCTATTTAATACAATCTGCTGTATGTTTTGTGATGGCTCTTTTTTTTCTTTTTTTAATATATTTTATTTATTCATTTTCAAGCAGAGAGATGAGAGAGAGAGAAAGAGAGAGAGAGAGAGAGAGAGAGAGAGAGAGAGAGAGAGAGAGAGCACACCAGGACCACCACCTTGTGGGTCTGGCTTATGTGGGTCCTGGGGAATTGAACCTAGGGCCTTAGGCACTGGAGGCAAGTGCCTTAACCGCTGAGCCATCTCTCCAGCCCCTCTTTTTTTTCTCTAATCATGTTGAAGTCTATTATCTTATAGTCTCCATCTATTAGCTGAGTTTAAATCATGGATTGATTGCTGTGCCTGTTGGCATTGGCTTGTGTACAACGTTGGATTTTGAATTCACCTTATGTGATGTGTGTCCCATGCATGGGACTCCTGGGTCTCCTGGTTCAAGGGCATCTTCTAGTTCTTCCTTTGGCAGGATCTTCGGAAACACCTGTGTTAATTTAGTATTTCGGGTGAAACTTTGAACCCCAACATTAGTGAGGGCAGTTCTGGCCTTTCAAAAGTTTTCCCCATTCAGAGTTAGCCCCAAGGGATGCAAGTTCCCTGGTCATTCCTTTGGTCTTTTATTGGGCTGTGTGTGGAGGGAAGGTAAGACTTGCTTTTCTCCTTTCACTAAGGGTAACAGCTTTATATGAGGTATCAATTTTTCTTCTGGCCCAGACTAACCATTAAATCTCAGATATCCTGGTTTGTGAGATCATCCAATATCCCCAGGCAGCCCTGAAGCTTGAGTTTGCAAGCTATAATCTGGTTTTTAGTTTCCATTTCATTGCCGACCCCTGGGATTTTTCTCTTCCTTCTTTTGAGCTTGGCTGGACAGACAGAGGGATGCAGGATCCATTTTATACTGCTTTTCCAGGTGTCTCCTCGCAGGAGGGTTCATGCCATGCAATCACCATATTGCCCCAAATGGAAACCCCATTAAGCTTGTGCAACTCCACGTGAGACTACGACCACCTACAGATGCCCTTCCTCACGAGGAAGCCACCAGTGGGGTGTGGTGCTTGCACAGAAGTTTTGGAGATGAGCTCCTGAGTGAGTTCCCTGGAGGACACTGACAAGCCCGCTGCTAGTGGCTTTTAAGTGTGGGTCTTTGAGTCACTCATGGGTGGTAGGGAGGCACTGGGAATGGCAGCTCTGGGGGTACTCCAGACTCATTCTAAATTTGATGTCTTTTTTCTCCTGGACCAGTAGCTCTCCCTTTTCCAGTAAGTGAGATTGGAAGAATGATAGAGTCAACTGGGAGATGACCCAGCTGTGCATGGGACTGGCCTGGTCTGCAGAGTGCAATATTATGTCAGCCTGGGGGAGTTTTACAGAGAGGACCAGGACCCCATCCCTCTGCAAGCTTTCCCACGCAAGATTAGCATAAGGACGCCAACGTCCATGAAGACGCACCTCCTCTGCCTGGAACTGGAAAAGGGAAGGTAGAGGCAGAGAGAAAACCCAAGGCTATATCAGCTTTGCAACTGGAGATAATTTGTGGCCAAATTTCAAGGGGAGGAAAAAAAATGTAAGTTTCTAAGAAAGGCTCTCTAGCATGGAATGCAAGCTGGATGAACTGTGTGCCCTGACCTAAGCGTAAAACCTCACAGAGGGTCTGAGGTGTGTTGCCAGGGCCACTGATGAAACCTTTCGTTTTGGAGGTTCTTGACCTTCATCTGAAGTGGAGGTGGGGTGAAAGGGAGTCAAGGGTCTTCGCTTCTACTACCTGGGAGCCACATGCCACCCTAAGGTGTCCATCTACCTGCCTTGTCTGATTCCTAAGAGGACAATATTGGAACACCAGGCAATTTCCTTTGCAACTTAGGATGCCAGAATATTGGCTCTCAAAAGGAGAACAAAATAGCCTCAGAAAACGTCTAGGCATCTGTCATGGTTTGACCCAGGTGTCCCCCACAAACAAATGAATGTGTTCTGGGTAATTGATCCTCAGCTGATGGCAATTTGGATTTTACAACCTCACTGGAGCTATGTTTTTGGGGGCGGGCATATGGGGGTTATAAACCAGCTTCCCCTTGCCAGTGTTTGGTACACCTCCCTGCCACTGTTTGCAGTGCTGTGACAGAGGTGATGTCCACCCCTCTGCTCATGCCATCGTTTTCCCTGCCAGGATGGAGTCTCCCCTCGAGTCCATAAGCCTAACAAACCCATTCCTCCACAAGCCGCTTTTGCTTGGGTTCTTTCTGTGCAGCAACTAGAATGCTGACCGCAACAGCATCTCTGAGGGACACTTGAGCTGATGTAACATGCAAAACAATTTGTAGAATTTAAGTGCCTTTCTGTTACAAGCTAGAATCAGATTTGAAAATTGTGAGAATATTTTCCAAATATTTATAAAGCTTGTATCCATGAGAGCAATGCAAATAGGACTTCTGAGTGAACTGTCTAACAACTGTCTAACTGTGTTTGCAGGCCAGGAAGCTCTCTGAGGGCTGTTTCCACCCAAGAAGTGGTCTGGACATTGGAAAGTCTGTTGCTCACTCAACAAGTGTTCCCTAGTAGCCTGAGAGGCACACAGAAGTGATAATGGCCAGCTATCAGCAACACTCCATTTAATTTTTAAAGAAACGACAGCTAACATTTGGACTGGCAATTATGTGTGAGCTTTGAACAAGAGCTTTGTAGGGTTCTGTTACATTCAGATAAAAGCATGCTACAAACTTAAACTGTAATTTTCACAAGGAAAATTTTCTGCTGTCTATATTTGGGTGAGTAGAAAATAACTCCTATCCATTATTACCCCGTGTGCTTCCCTGTAACAATGCTGAATCTTCCACTTTCTGGCTTTGGCTTTGCGAGGTCTTACAATCCCAGCATTGTGACAAACTCTGAAGACCAGATGATGACATGATGCCACCTGTTAGGCCCAGCAGAGGAGGAAAAGTTAAACGGACGCTAAGAGCAGCACTTTTTGCCTAACTGTAGAGAGCTAGGAATACATTCTGAGAGCTGTCCATCCACCCAGGGCCCTCAAGTGAGCTCCCATCACGAAGGAAGCAGAAGTCATCCTCGAGACTGCTTGGAGGTTACTTCTCGACTATCAGAGATGGAAATAAATATAAGTGATAGGGACTTCTGAAAAAGATGGAAGAATGAAGGCAAAATAGAAGCTCTCCTCATTCCATATCTAAAAAGTACTCACTTTTTAGTAAGCAAACCAGAAAATATTAAAAATTTAACACTAGGAGCTGGGGAGATGATGGCTCAGTGGTTAAAAGTGTTTGCTTGCAAAGCTTGCCAGCCCAGGTTTGATTCCTCAGTATGCATGTAAAGCCGGATGCATCTGGAGTTCATTTGTAGTTGTAAAGGACCCTGGTGTGCTCATTCTGTTCCTCCCACTTCTCTCATGGAAATAAATAAATAAATAAATAAATAAATAAATAAATAAATAAATAAATAAATAAATAAATACCTTTTAAAAAAGTTTTTAAAAAATCAGAACAAGCAGGCAAGGACATGGGAACAACAGAATGTCATATACTGTAAAAAGTGACAAAGGAAAAAAGAGTAAAGTTTAGAATACATTTTTTCTTTTTAAAGTTTAATTTGATTATGTTTGTGTGTATGCACACATGCACATACCTGGGCCTCTTGCTTCTGCAAAGGAATACCAGACTCTGGGGCCACTTTCTTATATCTGGCTTAGGAATTGAACTCAGGCTGGCTGGCTTTGTAAGCAAGCGCTTGTAACCACTGGTCCATCTTCCCAGCCCCAAGAATATAATTTCTAATCTGTGCTCAATCTTGGAACCTTTAAATTACCAAAATCTTGAGAACATTCATCAAAACCTTGAAATTCTGTAAGAAGCAGAAGAAGGACATATTGTTTCCGCCAAGTGCTTTGAGTTCTAGAACAAGTTAATAAAAACACAAAGTTAAAATACTGGGGCCCAGAGAGGAAATGAAACGGGAATGATCTGAAAATAACAAATGGACATTTCAGTCCTTTAGAAATACATTAAAGACAAAAACAACACTGGTAGATAAAAATAATACAAATAACTGAGTAGACATAGCTCAAAATAAAATCACAGGCACAAAAAAAATGTTTTGAGGTAAATACAATGGCTGCATGAGAGGCGTGAGGCATCTTGACTCCAGCTACGATGGCTAGCATAGCAAATCTGTAGATGGGACAGACTGAATATGCAAGATGTGAAAATAAAACAGACAATTATGAGGAAAACATCACTGTCCACCATGGAATCAGGGGACAGGATTGGTACCTATGTCAAGATGCTGCCTGGAACCCAAACCTTGGTCACCCTTCCCCTTGACTGAAGGCATCTGAAATGTCCAGGTAACGTCACTGTGATGCATATCAAGAATTTGTTGGAGGGGCTGGAGAGCAGTTAAAGGTGCTTTCTTGCAAAATCTGACACCTGGGTTCCATTCCCCAGTACCCAGGTAAGGCCAGTTGCACAAAGGGGTACCTATGCCTGGAGTTCATTTGCAGTGGCAGGAGGTCCCAGTGCACCCATTCTCCACCCCGTCTCTCTCTCCTTGCAAATGAATAATTAATAAAATATTTTTAAAGACGTTGTTGTACTCTTGTTTCATGGACATTTCTAGTCTATCTTTACATTTTCTTCACTTTCTATCCTCCCCAGCCCCTCTGATTTCTCAACATTTCATAGGAGTCCCCTGCAAAGGAATAAAGTTTACTGCTTTGTGATAAATCAGTGCAATTTGCTAATATAAGCTCCCATGCTCACTGCCTTCTTTAGAATAATGATTCTGAGCTCTCTGAACCCACGTCTACTAAACTACAATTCCTAAGATTCCCCAAATAAAATCCTTTCGTGTTTGCAGTTTCTAAGTTTGATTTTATTGGCAAAAGAAACAAAACAGGAAACTTGCTCTCACAAATGAATCTGCAGACTGCAAGAGTGTACCCTGACCCAAGAAAAATGAACCCTAAAAGATCGACACTGAGACTTATTGGACTTTAAAGGCTTAAATAAAAGGCACAAAAGCAAGAAAGGAAGAAAGTGAGTGAGAGAGAAAAAGAAAGAGAAAGAGAGAAAGGAAGGAAGAAAGGGAGGGAGGAAGAAAGGAAGGGAAAAAGAAGGAAGGAAGGAAGGAAGGAAGGAAAGAAGGAAAGAAGGAAAGAAGGAAGGAAGGAAGGAAGGAAGGAAGGAAGCCAGGCAAGCCAGCTCTTCTCATAGACGTAAAAAATAAAAGTGGGTAGTTAGGTCTGACTACAGTAACCCGTGCTCAGTGCCAATATGCAATGAAGTGCCATCTAGAACATTTCCAAGAGAATGTGTGACTCAGTACTGTTTCATCCATTCAAGATGTCCACTTAAAAGTTACAGACAAATATCCTAACCCACAAGAGAATTCTGGGAATACATACCAAGAGGTCCTTTTTTGAGGGAACTTACTCAAGTGGTAAAACAGTCAATTTAGAGATGGAAAAAAAATTAAGTGGTCGAGAATGGACATGCTGGGGACGAAAAAATTTATCATGAATCTATAATTCACTGGAACCTGGAACTGAGAATATTGAAAATTTATGGAAGAAGTGTTTCCCAAATAGAATGTGAATATTATAAACTATGAAAATATGTAAAAATAATATTGGAGCCAAAATTGTGAGGTGAGGGAGGGAGAGATGAAAAGTGCATGTCTAAAGATTTGCTCATCTTTCATGAGTCATGTTATGAAAAAATAATGACTCTAAGCTCCTAGCATTTTCCATGATTTCTTTATTAACCTTATTTCCCCAGGAGGAAATTTTAAGGAAATAATATCTCTTGTGCTAAAGAACATTGAACCAGAGGTCAATAATTCCTTCAACTTAACTGTAATTTTCCTTTTCACTTCAGGGGACTTTGAACCCAGCTCAGGGGTGGCATCTGATTGATATGAGGAGAATGTCTTATTTTTTTGTCCCAGGGAACTCATGCCAAAGCCAACAAGAGTGTGGAATCTTCCTATCTTAGAATCTAAAATGAGTGTGTGTAGCAGTTACCTTCTCGTTGCTGAGATCAAACAACTGACCAGAAACAGCTGATGGAAGGGTTTACTTTGGCTTAGTTTTGAGGGAATGGTTCATCGTGGCAGGGAAAGCAGGGCAGAAACAGAGGGCACAGTATCACATCTTGTCACATATCTGGGTGAAAGTAGTTTAAGAACTGGGTTTGGAGTTGGACTATATTAGAGCCTCCTCCAGTAAGGCTCTACCTCCCAATGACCCCACGGCTTTTCCAAATTGCCACCAGCTGAGGACCAAGTATTCAAAACAGCTGAGCCTGTTTTAGTTGCCCATCAGAACGACATGTAAGACCCTATTGCTGAAGACCACATATGCTTGGGTGCAGGTCACTGAGAGAGAAATCAAGCTGGAGCTGAGCTGGAAACCTCCTCCCCGTTAACCAGCTGACAAAAAGCTGGAAAAAGCTATGGCTGCATGCAGCTCTATGGGAGAGAGAAGTCATCAACAGTGAACAGCAGTGAACCTTATAAGCCTTATGATTGGCCAGCCAAGCCAAATGAGCCAACTGGTGCAATAGAGGCACGTCTGTTATGGGGAAAACCAACAGCTCTCTAAATGGACAGGAGGCCTGCTCCATGGGAGGGAATACATGCCTGGTACTGAAGACCTAGTCAAAAGCCTAAGGTCATGAGCCCTAGGGGAGTAATGCCTGCTGTTGTCTGGCTAAATGCATATATTATGTTCACCAAACTGCCTTATAAACACTTTTTACAATGTGTACATTCATATATTAATGATACTCTCACTTTTGGTTAGAGAAGCTTCTCTTTTCAGATGGCGGTGACTCGGGATGACTCACTGAGACATGTCTATTATACCTTCATAGTCTCAGGGTCCATTGTGGAAGAGGTGGAAGAAAAAATGTAGGAGCCAAAGGAAGGGTAGGACTGCTTACAATGCAATCTTCCAGACACAAAATGGCCTTGATATTCCTGACTTCGCGGAGCTGGACACTTCCTACACAAAACCTGTCGTCTTCGTTTCCTCCTATTATGAAGGTCTGTCAGGCAAGAATATGACATTGAAATAAAGTAGATATAACATATAAAAAAGATTTAAAAGAGATTTAATTGAGAGGGGGAAAGTGGGGGTGGGAAAGGAATTATCATGGTTTATTGCCTATAATTATGGAAGCTATCAATAAAAAGTTAAAACACACACGCGCACACACACACACACACACACACACACGAGCCTGGGGGGATACTCCTCTGATAGATGAGGGAATGAGAATGCTCTCCACTGAAAACACATATATATCAAATGATTTTAGAAGCCGTCAACATCTTGATTATACTCAGAAGTTTTTGCATGTTTTCTCATTTAATTTTTACCACACACTTATGTGGTCACATTGCTTCCCTTCTATAGGCATATGTCTTTCAAATCTGAAATTTCCAGAAACACCTTTAAAAGAGATAAAAGCTTTAATAGTTTAACCACAAAAGTTTATGCCCTGCACATGCTGAAGAAAATTTACATATATGTTACCTGCGGTCTCCGTTGAGGTGCATGGTGGTTTGAACCAGATATGCCCATAAATTCGTGGTTTCCAGCTGAGGGCAGTTTGGGAGGTGGAGCCTTGCTGGAGGAGGTGTGTTGTTGGGGTGTTATAGCCAGGTCCCCTTTACTAGAGTGCTGCTCTTTCTACTGCTGCTTTTGTCCACCTGATGTTGGCAAGGAGGTGATGTCCAGCTTCTGCTCTACCATCTTTTCCCTGCCAGCATGAAGCTTCTCCTTGAGTCTGTAAGGCAAAATATACCTTTCCCTTCCCCAAGCTGGTAGGGTGTTTGTCCCAGAAGCACAAAGGCAACTGCAAGGTGTTTCTAGGGTCTGGGAAGCACACATACAGAAAGTAAAGGAGAAAGCAACTTAAAATATTTTTATTTATTTCTTTGCAAGCAGAGAAAGAGAATATGTATATGTATATGAATATGAATATGCATCGGTGGACCAGGACCTCTTGCCACTGAAAACAAATTCCAGATGTATGCATCACTTTGTGCATCTGACTTTACGTGGGTACTGGAGAATTGAACCCAGGCCATCAGGCTTTGCAAGCAAGTGCCTTTAACCAAAAAGCCATCTCTCCAGCCCAGCAGCAAGAAACTTTATTAAAAGTAAAGCAATAGGACACTGCCAAGAGAGGAAACAGGCCACCTGAGTGGAAACCACCTTCACAGGTTCCAGTTATTGCTCAGGGCTTTTTAATGAGGCCACAAGAAGGAGGGCATGGTTGCTTAGGGGCATAGTTTGGGTGATTCTCGATTCTCTATTTTGACTGGCAGACTTGGGTTACATATACTTTTCTCTAACTGTGCATTTTCCTTCCCATGATGCATCTGATATTAATTATATGCACACCCAAGAGGCATAAGGTGTTAGATGTTTCTCCCTACCAGTTCACTCAGAGGACAGTTTGCCTTTCTGCACCTGCGCCCTAAACTAGTTCAGGCTGGATAATTACCTCTTGTCTCCAGATCCCGTCTTGGAACATATATGAATAGAAATGAACCACAAAGGGGGATCATTAAAGGTTGTCAGGGGAGGAATGACTTATTCGGTTGTTGGAAGTGGGGTGTACATGCAGCTGGATGCAAATGGGGGGGTCCCAGGCTGCTACTAGTTTGCTAGGTGCATTGTTAGGAAAAGGGTGTGTTTATAGCCCAAGCCAACAGCACCCAGGACTGCTAAACTATTTCCCTGTGCTTGCCCACCTCACATAAATGCACATGGGTAATATCACTCAAATGTACGTGGATGGAGGGGGATCTTCCAGGTTTGGAAACATGGACTCAGGCTCTTACAAATTGGAAGTGACTGCACTTTACAGACACCTGTAGAAAGAAAGACCCAGATTTCGCTGTGGGAAGTGGCGCCATTTAAATTGGACCTCTGGTATCTTTGAAATAATATTCTCAGAAGTATAAACACCAGGAAGGTAAGAATTATATGTATTTTTTAATGTTATAACTGTAACACTCAACCCAGCATGTAGTGTGTGTGAACACTCGAGTGTGTGTGCATGTGTACATGTCCATGGGAGGGGTAGAGAGGAAGAAAGATGTGCAGGAGAGAAGGAGGGAGAGAGGGAGGGAGGGATGGAGGAAATGCTTTTTAGCTTCTGTTCTGACTAGCCACCCTGGCTTTTCATAAGCTAGAAAGCATCTATGAAGCCACTGCAAACACCTTCCCTTCAGCTGACAGGAGGACATTGAGGGTGAGAGCTTGAACTGCCCTCTGGGACCACCGCACAGTCCAGGGAGGCCCCAGCCTGCCTCTCAGACGCCTGCCTGGAGAGTAAGTGATGGTATTTTGAATTCCTGACTAGTTCTAGTCAATCCAACACATTGTAATAGAAACCATCACCAACAGCATGGAAAACATGGGCATTTCCTGAATTCGCTATTTGTTACTTTTAAATATTTCATTTCTGGAAACCCAGCTGGCTTGTGGAGGTTTATTAAGCTAATGACTACCAACTCCAAGGGGATCTTTGGGTCCAGTTGGTTTAGATCCCAGGCTAAGACGTGACCAGCTCAGTCCCTCTTTCTTCATCTCTTGATGGCGTTTTTCTGTTCTGTATTGACCCCTAGGCAGAACCTCTCTATGAACTGAACCATGAAAGTTCCTGGCTCTCAGACAGCAGGACCTGGCGAAGAAAACTCCATATTCCCAGGACAGCCTCAAGACGGACTCTCATTGGATCATGTGCTAATCTCAGAACCAATCACTGTGTCCCAAATCTCAGGGCTGGGCCATATGCCCAAATCCGAGTTGGGCATTGATTACCTTCATCCTGGCTGCTTGCACTGAGAGAGGGAAAGGTCTAGTTCCCCAAAGAAATTTCTAGTGCTTTGCTTGTTTTTGTTGTATTAAGACAGACTGGCACTCTATTGCCTAGACTGGCCTGGGACTCATGGCAATTCTCCTACCTCTGCCTCTCGAGTGCTGGGATTATAGGCATCTGGCTTCTAGGTGCTTCTTACCAGAAAGGTAACCACTCCAGATGTCTATTACCATTCATTGACTTCTCAATTCAACAGGTGTTTATTGAACACAAAGTATGTTGCCCATTCTCTCTCTCTCTCTCTCTCTCTCTCTCTCTCTCTCTCTCTCTCCCTCTCCCCTCTATCGCCTCTGCTTGAAATAAATAAATAAAAATATTTTTAAAAGCTTATATACATATAAGTTTATATACTTACATATACATTCTTCTGGGAAATTACAAAGCTAGTAAGGGATGAGAACAATTTTTAGGCTCACAGAGAAGCAATTTGGACGTAGGCATTGTTGGGGAGCGTTCAAAGGCTAGGTGGGGTTGGTTGTGAGGATCACAAAGAAGAAAGAAATCGCTGAGGTAGCATCCCGTGTGCTGACCCATGTAGGCATCACTCCCTGTGGAGAGCTCGGTCACTGTCCAGTCTCTCATCTGATCTTGCAGTGGACCTGAAGAAGAGCTGGAAGAAACATCATTGTCTGACATATGGGCACCGATTAGGCTTTTATAGGTCTAGGAAATAAAATACTAACTCCCGGAGTTCCAAGTGAAAAGAGCAGTAATTTGTCTCCTGAAGAAATATGGAAGCATTCATCGTGGTTTCCTGTTTTGCACACTGCCCTGTGCCATGTCAGCTTCTTGTCTGAGCAAATTTATTTTCAACAGCGATGGGACATATGCTTATAATTTTAGGAATGGAGGCGCTGGAGATAAGATGGAACTTGTCACTAAAGAATGAGCTCCAGTGAGGTTATTTCCCAGCCCATATTTCAGGTTCTCTTGCCGAGCTTCCAGAAGGTGCCTGCAGCAACAAAGTAGATCAGAGATCTGTGCAAACTTCTGACACAGGCTCTGACCATATTTTACACAACACACCAGTATTTATGCTGTGCCATCTCCTCCACTGGCTCTACTTGTCAAATCTGACTGCCAAGAGATTTTTATTTACTCAAGTGAAACTCTGGGGAAGAGAGAAAGCAGAAATAAAGACACTGTGGTGGTAGGTGAGTGGGCACTGGTGACCAGAAAAGAACTGAGGGGTGATCAGCATGCGTTTCTTCCATTTCCAGTACTCACTGGGGTGTTGGGGTAACCCGCCAGGCCCTTGCCAGCAAACGGGAGGGTTTCTTGAAATGAGGAAAAGTTTTGTGCAAATCTTTTCATTCAATTTTTTTCTACTAGGGATGGAACCCAGGTCCTCTCACATAGTAGGAGACTGCTCTACCAATCAGCGGCATTCCCAGCCCACCCAAACCCACCGATGGAACCTCCTCAAGGTAACCTTAGGCCTCTTGTGCACATGATGACAAGTTGCTGTCTCTTTCTAAGTCTCAGTTTGCCAGTTCTGTGAAGTGGAGTTGACAACACATAGCTTTTGGGCTTGTGAGAGAGAGCATTAGGTGATGTCACCCACATACAGTGCCCAGCGTTCTGACAGGTAAAAAAGGATGTTGGTGAAAGGTAGTCTCTGCACACTCACACACATCCACACACTCAATGTGCATAAAGGTATGTCGTGTGTATGTAGGTGGCCACGGTCCTTCCGCAGATAGCCATCCGAGCCTGCAATGTCTCTAGGCTCAAGTCAGGAGCCATCCTGGCGTCGGGTGACAGGACTGCTTGAAGCCACCACTGGAAATCTAGACAAAGACATCTCCTAGGATGGCTGGGTATTTGTTTCGCAGGCCATTTAGATAACAGAGGCTGGGCTGTGATGGCGAATGGCTGATAGCAACCGACATGGAGCACATGGAGGCAAAATAAAAGCCCCCGGCTGCCCATCAGTATCAAGAGACACCTTCATGGGAGAGGTGCGCACTGCGCGGGCTTCCCATATAAGGCAGCCCCTGGGCTCTGAGGCAGGGAGGGGCTCGGAGCTGCTGGACAGGGAAGGTCAAGACCTCGAATCTGCAGCTTCACCCCACAGACAACTGTGGTTGAGAGAGCTGGATGTGTTACTGTGATCCCACAGCGAGATGGACCCAGAACTACAGACAGAAATTGATAACCGCTCATTTAAAGAAGTCAAACAAGGGCTGGAGAGATGCTTGTTTGCAAAGCCTGACAGCCTGGCTTCGATTCCCCAATATCCACGTAAAGCCAAATGCACAAAGTGGTGCATGTGACTGGAGTTTGCAGTGGTCGGAGGCCCTGGAGTGCTCTCTCCCTCCCCAACCTCCCTTGTTTTTCCCTCACACTGTTCACCCACACTTGCAATCCTGGCCATTTATTGATGTATTTGTTGCTGCTATATTTTGGACCTGCAATGTCCTCTGTGTATTAAAGGCTTGGCCACCACCTTTTGTCACTATTGGGAGATGCTGGATTCTTTAAGAGGAAGGAACTATTTAGAAGAAATCAGGCCATTAGGGGCATGCCTTTGAGAAGATATTGTTCTCTTATCTTGGTCACCATGTGCTGAGTATGTCCGGGCAGCAGTATATGAAAAGGCCACATAGTTATGGACTGAAACCTCTGAAACACTGAGCCCAAATAAACCTCTCCTCATTTGTGTTGATTATCTCCTTTGTTCTGTCATAGTGACAGAAAGTTGAACAACACAACCACTTACTTCTTTCTGTAAATCAAATTCCTATTCATATTTAGACAGTGTTCGGACTCTATCTTGTTCCATTCCCCACTGTTCACTCATGTTCTAGCAGAACTTAATTTAAAAATTTTTAATATATATTATTTATTTGAAAACAAAACAGTAAAGAAGAGAGACAGACAGAGAGAATGGAAATACCAGGGCCTCCAGCCACTGCAAATGATCTCCAGATGCACGCACCACCTTGTGCATCTGGCTGTATGTGGGTACTGGGGAATCAAACCTGGGTCATTAGGTTTTGCAGATAAGCACCTTAACTACTGAGTCATCTCTCCAGCCCAGTTCTGTTTCAAATATTATAGGTTTATGTTACATTTTTAGTCACCATCAAAGCTGATTTCCATAAACTTTTCCATACCATGAAGCTTACTTATTTGTATGTTGATAAAGGACCCTTCATTATGCTTCAAAGAGAAGACATATTCTTTGGGATTCTGCCAATATATAAACAACGCCTTGTGATATACATCATTGTCTCCTCCTGGGTCACCATGTGCTCCTGAGACTGAGAACATGTTGCAACCTGAACCCAGTCATTGGTCTAGCTGTGACAAGGGGACCCAGTCGTGGGCCTTGGGGAAGACCATAACTCCTTATAAGCCTTCTCACCCAGGGAAAGTTACTGTGGGGGTTTGAATCAAGGCAAAGCTGGTCCCTTCCAACAGGAAAGGTCAAAAGAGGGAGAGCTGGAGTGATTCAGTTTCTCATTCTTTCACTCCAGTTCCCTAACTTTTACACAGGAAACTCAGTAAGGCTGTGAACTCAATTGACACTAATTCCACAAGACTCCCAATTAACTTCTGTGCTTCCGTTTTAACAATATCAGCCTGTGGTCATAGTGAAAAAAAATCTTTCAGCTCAACTATGGGAGGTCCTGATGCCCCAGATCATGACTTAGATGGGGAATGAAAGATCTTAGCTTATGTGCTTTCTAGACGTGCTTCAGTGCACTCCAGAGGGTCCATCCAACACCACAGGGCAACGCTGATCATCACTCAGCCCATTTCCTGTGACATGATTAGCTGCAAAGCTGCCTCGTGCCATGGAGATGAGTGTCCATCTCCTATTGGGAAGGGATGCATCACCGACTTCAGACAAGTGCTAAGAACCCACTCCTTTCGAACCCGTTTGAGGGTCTATCTTCCAGAAGCATGCGTGATGTCAATTCTGCAACACAGATACACATGTGAATGAAAGAAATGTAATATGCTGAATTATTTGCTATTAAAGGGTAGTTAATTACTGAATAAAAAGTAAGGAATCAAGGCATAAGAAACAGAACTTTTACCTCTAGAGGGGAGAAGGTAGAAAATGAAGACCTAGAGACATCAGAGGACATGCCTACCTCCAAGACTCAAGTTCAGCCCTCAGCGGAGGTGCAGACAACACACACGTAGCCTTCCAATGTGGAGAGATTACTGGAGATGGGGGACCAGCTGGTCTGTGAGAAGGTCAGAGACTTGCTAGTAGGTGCTGTTAAGTTGGAGCTGGTCAGCAGGAACTATAAGCCAGTGGCTAAGGAGTTTCCTGGAGGGTGCTAATGGACAAGCTGGTGAGAAGGATGTGTGAAGGCATCAGTGGACCCAGGATGATTGACAGGAAGCTGCCTACAGGCATGCTGGCAGGTTGGAGCTGGTCCTCAGTGAGTGGTCTGCTAGGTGCAGGCGAAGCTCCCTGGAGAGTAAGCTACTCTGGGTCTCTGTCCTCTAACTTTGGGCATCTACCATTAGGACAAAGAAACACACTCTTTGCAGGACTGTAGGGACAAGTCACTTGTCAGCTGTGCCTTACAACAGGATGCCATGTTGACAAAGCACCCTCTGTGGGCGGGGCTAACAACTTGGGCCGATAGGAAAGGGGAAAGCTTTTCAGGGCTCAGCTGTGCATTACACAAAAAGTGAAGATGGGTGTATTTGTTCTTGAGGAGAAGAGTGAAGAGTTAGGGCCAGGTTTTCTGTTCCTAGGCTTTGAATTCTTAGGCACTAATCTTGGAGAATGTGAAAGAGGGAAAGAGGGGAGAGAATATGCTTTTGTATATTACAGATTTTAAAGATGTTATTTTTTTCTGAAAGCAGGATCTATGCCAGAGATAATAACACTGGCATTCTCTTGGGGAGAACCAGGGGTCACTAATGGAAGATGAGGGAAAGGTGAGGCCCTCTCCTCCTCTCTCCACCAGTGGACCTGGAGTGGGGTCTTTGGCAGGCGCTGAGGGACTTCAACGATAACAACAGGTGCAAAAGATGCCAGGCAATAACAGCCACAAAAGACCAAGGTATAAAAGAAAAAAAAATTTAGCTGAGAGAAATCTGTGGGCTGGGAGTGACTGGCGGCCATGGGTCCCATCTGCTAGTATGACACAGTGAGCAGGACAACTTCAGTCCAATCTCTCGTGTCAATGGCTCTCAAGGGTCTGCTGAAATAGAGAAGTTGGCATATACTTACTCATAATAAAGATATCAGTTTTATAAAAAAGCAATGGAGAAGCTGCCCCGTGCAATGTAGAAGTGAAGACAGATAAGTTACAAGAACATGCCCTGAGACTACAGAGAGGGAGTATCTATCTAGGTACTGGGAAGGCTTCTCGGCAGAAGGGAATCCTTAAAAAGAAGGAATATGTCATTTATCATGGATTTGGATTGATATAGCAAAAGCTTTAATCAACAGCCTTATAATAAGGGTATTAAATAGTTACTGTGATGGTTAGGTTTTGTTGTCAACTTGATCTTTTTAATTATCTTGGGTAAGTCTCTGAGGATGTTTACAGGAAGGCAGCCTCTCAGCAAGGGGCAAGATGTAAAGAAGCTCAAAGAAGCTGGAAGTAAATATCCTTTCCTGTGTGGGCAGAGCAGGAAGGAAATTCCAAAGACTCAGGAAGCCATTAAGTCTGGGATAGAATTGTCAGACCCCACCCTAAAACTATATAAAAGGGGAAGAAATTCTCTTTGGCCCCTCCTGCCTGTTTGCTATTCTGTGTGTATGGTGTTAGTGATGGGTTTCTCTCTCTGCTTGGACCTGTGAAAGAGGGCCAGCCTCTTTTGCTATTACAGAACTTCCCCTCAATCCATAGTTTCAATAAATACTTTCCTTCCCCAAACTGTGCCTGGTTTGAAGATTCATCCCAGTGGCGTTACTATGTCATTAATCCAGTGTCTACATATGGTCACTATGAGTTTGAGACCAATCTGGAAGTGCAGAATGTTCCAGGTCAGCCTGGGCTAGAGGGAGACCCTACCCTGAAAAAAATAAAAATAAAAGATTGATGTCCACATGGAGACAAGATCCTGTCAAATTGACAAGCAGAGGTTAACCATCACAGTGTCTCTGTGTTTTACCTTCCTCTTTGTGAGCTGTGCTCCCAGGCCAGTGTCCTTTATGGTCCTGAGTGACTGCAGAAACTCCAGATGTCACCTCTGGACACATTTGTGTCAAGAGGAAAATAAGGAGACTACTCTATCAGTCTTTCTCTAAAGGAAGTAAGGTTTTTCTAGAAGCTTCTCTTCAAATTTGATTTTCCCCCATTGTCCAAAATGGTTCTTTATGACCTCATATGAGCCAGTCCTGAGGAAATGGAGGGATAAAAGCATCATAATTAACATAGACCATCAAGCTCTCCTACCGAGGAGAAAAGTGGTTAGAAAAACAGAAAGGTCCCTGATTACAGAGGATATTACACCAACTATCTACTAGGGCAGGAGTTCACAGTAACCCTCCCTTTTAATTTAACAGTTTTATTCAGGTATAATTAACCTATTAAACATTTTTATATACTTTCACAATTTGGTGAGTGTTAATCTGTATGCACACACGCTTATGCAACCTCACTACATGAAGATAATGAGCACAGGCATTGCCCACAAACACTCCTCCCCAGTAACTAACTGGCTTCTGTTACTACAGATCCGTTTGCATCTTGGAGCATTTCTGCGAGTGCAACAACCATGCAGTGTGTACTTGCGGCTTCTTTCACTCAGCAAAGTTAATTGAAATTCATTCGTGGTTTTATACCAATAGCTCATTCTCCTTTTTAAAAAAAATATTTTATTTATTTATTTTGTAAGGAGGGAGAGGAAAAAGAAAGAGAGAGAGAGAGAGCACATGCCAGGGCCTCTAGCCACTGCAGATGAACTCCAGATGCATGTGCCACTTTGTGCATCTGGCTTTACATGGGTACTGGGGAATTGAACCCGGGTTGTTAGGCTTTGCAGGCAAGTGCTTTAACCACTGAGCCATCTCTCCAGCCCTAGTTCATACTTCTTATTGCTTAGTAGTACTCTGTAGTGTGGATGTACCACAATTTGTTCATCCATTCACCTGCCATGGACATTTGGTTCATTTTCTGTTTTTTTTTCCAATTTGTGTGTGCATGTGTATATGTGTGTGTACACATGCATGTATGCAAGGGACTCTTGTCATTGAAAACAGAATACCAAACACTTGCTCTACTTCTTTGGTTCAGCTTTACATAGATGACTGTGGAGTTGAAGCTGGACTGGAGAGCTTTGCAAGCAAGTGCTATTGACTGGCAAGCTGTCTCTTTCCAGTGTTGACTACTACAAATAAAACTTGTATGATAAATCATGTAGAAAGGGTATACACATTCATTTTTTGCCCCCATATAAAATATAATATAATGCCTGTGTGTCTTTTGAATAAATCTCTAGGAGGAAAATGTCTGAGTCAAGCCGGGCGTGGTGGCGCATGCCTTGAATCCCAGCACTCGGGGAGGCAGAGGTAGGAGGATCACCATGAATTCAAGGCCACCCTGAGACTACATAGTGAATTCCAGGTCAGCCTGGACTAGAGCAAGACCCTACCTCGAAAAACCAAAAAAAAAAAAAAAATGTCTGGGTCATATAGTAGGCGCAGATGTAACATTTCAGAAACTGTCACACTTTTCCTTAGTAGTGTTTGGGCATACCTGCTCTTCTGTATCCCCAGTGATCATTAGCAGGGACAGCCTTAGAATTCACATTCCAGTGAGCTCAACAATTCCTCATAATAAATGTTTATAACACCCACTCTATTATCCTGAAATAAAACTTATTGCTATTACACTTACCTATAGTGCATCATTTTAAAAAGCCCAAGCCAACATAATGAATGTTTTAACTATAAAATAAAAGAGAAATAGAAAGAAGCCCATTTCTAATAATATACATTTTAGTGTGGCTAGGTAGGCATGCACTGGAAGCATTACAAGAGTCACTGTTCACACCTGCAGTAACATCACCCTGAGGTCTCGGTGAGAGCAGACTGGGCTGGGGCACCAAGCAGCACAGCCCCAGAGGCAGCATTTTCCCAGGTGGCAATCACCGTTACTCAACCCTAGACAAAGTAGAGCTACTCCACCTGGACTGCCCCAGGACTTGTATTGGTATAAAACTTCATGTTTAGTTAAACTATGGAAAATGGGTTTGTTTTACTTAGGCTCAGGAGCAAAGAGATTTTCTTATATAATTACCTTCATGAATGTCTAGTGAGGCATTATAAACTCATGGGAAAGGTCTTTGGTGGTATTATGGGATTTTAAGAAATATGTAAAGGCTACTATTGTCACGATTTTGGAAATTTATAAATATGTACTATATTTTATTAAGGAAGGATTATAGTCATGTTAAACTTCCTTAGTAATTTCTGTAGTGGTGATATAGGAGAATGCCCTTGGTACAAGGAAAGAGAAGTTGAGAGGGCTGGGGAGATGGTTCAGCAGTTAAAGCGCTTGCCTGCAAAGCCTAATGACCTAGGTTTGATTCCCCAGGACCCACATAAAGCCAGATGCACAAAGTGGCACATGCACTTGGAGCCCATTTGCAGTGGCAAAACGCCCTGGTGTAACCCCCCTTCCCGTCTGCTTGCAAATAAATAAATAATATTTAAAGCAAAAAGGAAATGAAATGGTGAAGGGTGTTCTATTCCTATACTTGACTCTCTCATGGTTCAGGCAGAGTAAGACAGCCATCCAGACAGACAGACAGAAGGTCAGAGAGGAAAGAAAAAAAAAACTAGTACTGGTGTCTCTCCCTTCTGTTGGTTAGGGGTCAGAGGAACTGTCAGGCTTTACAACTGACAGAGATCCCCTCCCATCCGAAGGCAGGGTCCCTGGATATGATGGCAGATCTTCATCAGCAACTGATCAGATCTGGACTCACTGAGGACACTGAGGGACACCTCTGGTGTGTCCGGTCATGACATTGCCAGAGGATTAATTGGAGGGAAAAGACCCACCCTGAATGAGGCTGGCACTGTCTCATGGGCTGGGAGCCTAGACAGAATCCAAGAACAAACAGGAGAAAGCTGGTAGTGTTCCAGGAATTCCCTCTATTTCCTGGTCTGCTGTGATGAGCATAGCATTCTGCCATGAACTGAGCTGCTCCACCATGATGGCCTGAAGCCCTCCAAAATCAATCCTTCCTCCTTTAAGTGGCTGCTGTCAGATACCGTGGTCACTGTGAGTAGTTCTTCTGATCAGCAAGCAGCACCACGTCCCCAGACTTGACAGCAAATCAGGCTCTCAGGCCCTGCCCCCCCAACATCCAAATCAGTTTGTACTGGGGCCATGATCACTCATGTCACCCCTGAGGAGCAGCACCGTGAACTGTGGGTAGTGAGTTGTGCTCTCTGGAAAGGTCCTTGGTGGGGTGGAGGGGAGGTGCGACCACCTTCGTGGCTGCTGCATAGGGACTCCGATCTTTGGGTTCCTCTTAAGATCTGGGTTGAAGAAAGGGCTGGGCACCTAAAGTGTCTGACACCCACTCTCCTAACTTCCTTGTACCCAGCAAGCCATGGGAGGCCCACAGATGATGACACACACAGAATGTTTTGCAGAATTCAGTCCTCAAGTCCAGTGTTCTGGCCCTGAGGGTTTAGGCTTGTTTGTACCTCAGAGCACTGGATAGACGGTCATGGAGTTGGGCCCCAGGGGGCTCCAGCCTGCCCTCAGACTTCGAGCCAGCAGTCCCCTGATGAAGGCAGGTCTGAGCAGGCTCTGGAACTTATGTCATCGGGAAACACTTTTACTAGTACCAGACATTGTGCTAAACTTTTCCCACACATTACCACATTTAAAGCCCACAATGATCTTGTGCATTACCAAGGCACAGAAAGTTCCAGAATCAGTGATAAACAGACCAACATGAGGTAAAGGGCAGCTGAATAAAAAGAAGATGTTCCTCTTCAGAAAGGGGTTTTCTGTCTCTTCAGTGCTAAAGCCAGATGAGTGTAGGGAACAGGCAGATGGTAAGATTAGAGTCCCCTAGGCTGGTTTTGCTGACTAGTCAGGCAGCTGGGGGAGGCTGGAAACAGAAGGATCACTCCTAGGTGAAGGGCCAACAGGGTCCTGCCCAGGGTTCACTGCGTCAGGCAACATTCACAGGATGTATTTCTGCAGATGTCAGAACTCAAATCCAGTGCTGCTGGCCTGAGGCCTTGTCTTTCCTCAGATTAGCTGCCCACCAGAAACCAGGGTGCTGACCCTTCCCTCATAGCTTCGGTTTCCCTCATGCTGCTTGCAAGAGCCAACACTTGCACATTAGCTCAGATCAATGTTTTTGTGAGAGACTAGGTCTCCCCAACATCACCATATAACAGCCCCCAAACTCAGGGTAGGTCAAAAGAAGCAGTCTTCTCCCATCTAAATGAGTTCGCTCTAGAATCTGGGGTGGCTTTATTAAATTTCTTACAGTAATGAGAACAAGAACTGTCATGGCAGACATTATATCCAATTCTTTTATCTCCCCCCAAGTTGCCCAAGACACTTTGTCTGTAAAGGTCTTTACAAATGATCATTTACCTCTAAGCAAGCTGTCTTAATTAATTCATGATCTGAGGCATTATTAATTTATTACTTAGCTTTGTGTAGTGACTCGTCTTAATAAGGCCAGCAATGAATCACATTTCCCTGCTGCAAGTACCGATCTGACCTCCTTTTTATGCTTTTTTTCCTCATATGCATGAGTTTGAAACAGTGAAACGACCCGAAAGGATATATGAAACCCCAAATTGGTCTTTTATATGTTCAAAGAGGGCAGCAAACCCGATTTCAAAGGAAATCTTTTCATCTAATTGAAAATGGCTGTGGTGAAGCTTTATTTATTTGGATGCAGCCGGGCTAGCTCGCAGCATACCCCAGAGGAGGCAGGACGACCAAGTGCCCAGACCAAGTCAGTAAGTAGGCTGATCCTGCATCCATTTCAGCTGACGGATAAACTCAACAAGAGGACAACTGTGAAGAGCAAAATGTCAACTGACTCTTCTCTTGTTTGTAAATGTTCTGCTGTTGTTTGCAATCTTGGGGAAGGGAAACCCTGGAGAGACCACTCACATGCCCATTTTAAGTGACTTAAATGTTATACTCTTGGAACTAGCTCCAGATGCATCACGATCAATCTGATCATTTAAATGAGTGAGATCAAACAAAATTCTTGAGGACTGAGCAGCTAGGAGTGCCTTGTAATAGGTTACAAGAATCTTGCTGTGGGGGCAAACCTCATGCACCCCACCTTGTGCCTGTCTCAGTGAAGTTCATTGTCTAGGGGCACCATGTCTGGGCTTCACTTCTCATTAAATCCTAGTTGTGTTGGGGGCTGAAGTGTAGATCTCCCCACAATTTGTGTGCTAAAATCCTGAGTATCTCAAAATGAGGCTGTGTTTGGAGCGAGCATCTTTACGGTGGTAATTAGGTTAAAATGGAGCCATTTGTAAGGGCCCTAATCCAACATAACTGGGTGGGTCCTTACAAGGAGAAGATGGCTGGATGCAGACGGATACCAGAGAAGGCGCAGGGAGTGAACTCATAGAAACCAACTGTTGTGGTCAGCTTCTTAGCTGCTGCACAGGAAGAACCCAAACAAAAGCGGCTTGTGGAGGAATGGGTTTATTTGGCTTACAGACTCGAGGGGAGACTCCATCCTGGCAGGGAAAACGATGGCATGAGCAGAGGGGTGGACATCACCTCTGCCACAGCACTGGAAACAGCGGCAGGAAGGTGTGCCAAACACTGCCAAGGGGAAGCTGGCTTATAACCCCATAAGCTCGCCCCCAACAACACAGCTTCATCGAGGTTGTAAAACCCAAACTGCCATCAGCTGAGGATCGATCTATCAGAACACATTCATTTGTTTGTGGGGGACACCTGAATCAAACCATGACACCAACCTTGATCTTTTCTCCCTTAGCTTGTGCAGAGCTCTGATTTTAAGATGTGGTGGCACACTCATTTTAGAGGTAAAATATTTTACCAAAATAATTCTTCCTTGGTGGGTGCTTTGGTTAACAAGGAAGATGTTAAGATATCTCACACACTTTTAACAGCTTGTCTCTCAAATGCCAAAGACACAGATAAAGAAGGCAAGTGATGGTCCCCAGCTTACCTGGTGGAATTTTCACATGAACTGAAGGAAAGGAGACACTGCCCTCCAGATAAGCTGCAGCCCATAAACTAAGAACTGTGATGCCAAATGGTCAAAAAAGGTCTGAAAAAATTCTGGAGCAGGGAAAGGTCATGAACCCCAAACAAATCAGCCCCCCCTCCTCCTACACATTGATCAGAGCCATGCCTTTGCCTGATGGCTGACTTGCCTTCTATGCCCATTTGCACTATAATGGATGATCACAGGTATTTTCAAATGCTTGGCCATCTCTTTGGTTTGAACCCAAGACCCGCTCATCCCTTTGGTTTAAAAGCTCAACAACTCCAGCACAATAAATTCAACACAGGAATGTTACTTCTTGAGAACAATTTAGAGACGGGTTCTTAGGACTACAAGCTGAAGACCTCTGACCTGTCAGATTTGCCCTTGATTTGACCTTGTCTTCAAGAACCTTCCTGAAGACAATAGGGAAACCTCAAATATTCAGACTAATTGTGTGGTGGGGGAGGATAGAAACCAGATGAAGGTTATGGAAAGTCTGAGTTATAAAAAGGATAATAAAAGCCATCCTATTTTTTCCAGCTATGCTCAAAAATCAAAATGTTTTTATTAAAAAGCAAAGGATGGATGCTCCCAAATGGTACTTCTTATATTGATACCAGTCAGCCGTTGCGGTTTGGGGTTTGGGGTTTGGGGTTTGGCTTTTACCAGTTAAAAACAAAAGAAGATAAGCCAAACTGTAGTGATTTGTTCGCGGATAAAATTTATTCACCCTTTAGATTTTGGTATTATTTAATTCCTACTTTTTTTTTTTTTTTGGTTTTTTGAGGTAGAGTCTCGCTCTAGTCCAGGCTAACCTGCAATTCACTATGTAGTCTTCGGGTAGCCTCGAACTCACGGCGATCCTCCTCCCTCTGCTTCCTGAGTGCTGGGATTAAAGGCATGTGCCACCACGCCGGGCAAATAATTCCTACATTTTTATTGTGTAATCATTCTTTAATAAAACGATGATGAAATGTATTTTGTAAACTCACGTAGCAAAGGAAGAAGTTGGGAGCCTTTTCTCAGAGTTCTATGCTCTTTTAACCCTTTACTCATCTGTAGAGTCTAGCAATCTGGACTCACTGTCTTTGGGGACAGGTGCTTCCTAATGAAAGGGCAATGGGCCACTTGTTTGTGTTTTGATCTATTGTTCTGCAGGCAGTAGAGAGAAGACTTCCAGGGCTTTGTTGTTTAATGGGCTTTGTGGTCACACCCATAACAGTGGTGAGATCTTGGGTGACTCCTATGACATCTCTACATCCATCTTCCTTTCTGTAAAATGGGAACCATCCAGCATGGTTTGTATTGCTTAGAGTTGATATGAGAAGCGAGTCATGAAATGAAGCAACCAGCCCGTCATACATGCACTGGGAAGGTTAGCGCTCATTAACACCATTACTAGATGAATCTGTGCTCAAAGTGGTCGTTTAGGGAACATTCATTAGATCCTGAGTTTGCCAAGGAAACCCTGTCTTCCGGAATGAGTTGATCTGGCCCCTGTTAAATGAAGCCAGCTTTCAGATTATATATATTGTGACACCTTTTTCTGATTCCCTGCCCCTCCCCTCAAACACACACACACACACACACACACACACAGAGGGAGGGGGAGAATGCTCGGTGTGCTCCCATGCCACCTTGAACTCTAGAAGTGTGCCACGCAGGCATTCTCGAGCTGCTCAAATTCAGCAGAGACTCATGAAAATCACAGACAAATGGAGGTCAGCCCTCAGAGCATAGCTACAGCAGACTTCAAGGGACAAAACAGCCACTGTTTGCCTGACGCTATTTTATCCACGAGACCATTCATAGCAAGATGAAGTGCTGCGGAGCAACAGAATGAAGGATGAAGAGCATCAAGGCTGAGCCCACATTTTGAGTCTTACTTTTGGGGGCTGCAATGCCTGCAATGCTAAGACCCTGGTTCAATTCCCCAGTACCCACAAAATGGCAGTTGCTCAATGCATCTAGAGTGTGTTTGTAGTGGCTGGAGGCCCTGGTGTGCTCTCTCTCTCTCTCTCTCTCTCTCTCTCTCTCTCTCTCTCTCTCTCTCTCTCTCTCTGGCGGGCTCTGCTTGCAAATAAATTAAAAAAATATTTTAAAGCCTTGTTTGTTCACCTCCATGTAGAGGCATGCTGTGTGAGCACAGCAAGGTCCTTCCCAGGGCTCAAGCAGTTTACACACACGCTCCTGTTCCCAGCAAACTTGGGGTCCGAGTTAAACTTGAGGAGCCAGATGGCTTTTCTTCTGTGTTCAGCACCACATGCCACATGGAGCCCCTCCCTCCCACTCTTCTGGCATCTTCTGGCCCCCACCCTTCCCATCACTCAGCAGCCTCAGAGCATCACACGGCCAGGCCCTGTCACCCACTCTCCTAGCACCTGATGCTTCTCTCTCTTTCCCAGATCTTATCGGTGTCCAAGTTTGACCTCTTCCTTTCCCCAAGGGCAGAGGGGCTGTCTGGTTTGGCTCAGCACTGTGTCCCAGCTCTTCGCGTGATAGCCTGAAACATCACAGGCCTCCAGCAAGTAGCTAGTTAAGGACATGATGGGATGGAAGGATGGATGGATGGATGCGGCACCTACACTAGTATCTTTTTTTGTTGTTGTTGTTTTTTGATTTTTTGAGGTAGGGTCTCGCTCCAGTCCAGGCTGACCTGGAATTCACTCTGTAGTCTCAGGGTGGCCTTGAACTCATGGCAATCCTCCTACCTCTGCGTCCCGAGTGCTGGGACCTACACTTGTATCTTTATTCCATGGAATTCTCGGGTTAGAATCTTTAGCTGTGTTATTTGCTCCTAAATAGATTGGGTCTCATTTCTTGTCTTCTTATTCTGTCACTCTCTATGTCTTTTACTATTTCTTTCTCTTTTTTTGTTTGTTTGTTTTGAGACAGTGTTCCACTCTGTACCCCAGGCAGGCCTGAAATTCACAATGTAGTCCAGGCTGGCCTCAAACTCACAGCAGTCCTCCTGCCTCAGCCTCCCAAGTGCTAAGATTACAGGTGACATCACCTTGCTGAGCTTTACTTAGGTTTTACAATTGATTAAACACCTTTGAATAAATGTTCTCTAAAAAAATGCATGTGCATGTTACAAGAAATCCGAAGAAATACTCAAAATGCCTGAAGAATAATTCCAGTGACAAAACCTCAGGCCTATGTGTGACGTTTGGACAAGTAAGGAATTGTGTCCAGAGGTCCCTTTGGTCACCCTTCCGATCAAAAGTACACAAGCCCCTCAAGGAACCGGATGCAGCTATCATGAGAATTAACCAGGGTCATCTGCACAGACCCCTGGGACAGGACCTACCTGCTCAGCCTTAATAAACAGCAGTTATCATTCTATGCCAAAGGGCATCTTCTTTTCCCACTCAGACCACATTACTGTGGGTGGGTTACAGACATGCTCTGTTGCTCAGATTTAAGAATCTTTCTCAAAACCCAAGCCAAGGTTGGTCTGGCCATTAAGAACACTCACAAGACTTTGTGTTTGCTTCCTGGTTCTCCCCCTAAGCACCAGCACAGTGTGGCTGCTGGTAACTTTCCCCCTGGGGTAGCAACTTTGAGGATAGTAATCAATGTTGGGGAGTGTCAATCCTGGATACAAGGGGGTTTTGTTCATCGGTCTGTATGTTTTATGCATGTGTAGCATGTGTGTGTGTGTGTGTGTGTGTGTGTGTGTGTGTGTGTATTGATGGGACATTTCACATGGAGGCCAGAGACAGGGTCATGCACTGAACCAGTGCCACTAGACTAACTAACCAGCCCTCTCCACTTCCCCAGCACATGTAAGCAGATACCACCAAACCCCACTTTAAAACATGGGTTCAAGAGATCCACACTCAGGTCCTGGTGCTTGCCAAAGCAAGTACTTTACCCACTAAACCTTCTTCCTAGATACGGAAGATGTTTGTTTTTTATATTATTATTATTCTAAGTCAACTGTGTGAAGGAGGTGGGCTTTGCTAAGCTGAACGTCTGTCTAGGGAGCTCAGATGAGTGATAGGCGAGGAGGTCTTGCCTTGCCCACCACGTTCATCTTTGGGCTCAGGGCATGGAGGCCTGTTCCAAAGGTAACATTGGCCTCCAATCTTGCTATTGGCCTCAAAATCACAGGATGAACCTTTGTCCTCTCATCTCAGAGCTTGCTTTCCTCTTTCCCTGTTCCAGAGTGTGCTCACCTTCATGATCAACGCTCATGTCATCACTAGTGGTGGGTGCACTTTGTTTTACAAGACCTCAAAAGCCTCCATTAGGGCTGGAGAGATGGCTCAGCAGTAAAGGCGCTTGCTTGCAAAGCTTGACAGCTTGGGTTCGATTCCCCAGCACCCATGTAAAGCCAGATGCACAAAGTGGTGCATGTGCCTGGAGTTTCTTTGCATTGGCCTTATGCATTTAGGCAAGCAGTGATCACTAAGCTGCATCTCTAGCCCTTGGTCCTCACTCATGCATGGTTTTTTGAGACAGGGTCTAGCTCTGTAGCCCAGGCTGGCCCTGAACTCCTGACCCTCCTGCTTCTGTTTCCACAGTGCTGGAAATGCCATAGCACAGGTAGGGAGGTCAGAGAACAAACTCACCTGTCCACCTCAGTAGAGGTTTGCTTATCTTTGTCACATCCATCATGAGCTTCCTGGAAATTCTCCAGTTTCCACCTCTGTCTCATCCTCAGCATCAGAGTGTCCAAAGTACAGAAGGCCCATGCAGGTTCCAGCTTTCTTTCTATTTTTAAAATTTATTGTCAGTTATTAAGTAGAAACTCTGTATGAACAATTCATGTGTTGGTACCATCATTTCCCTCCTCCCTGACCCCATTCTACTGAGAAGGACCTCTTTGGTGGGATTGCTGGTATGCCCCATGGGGTTGTGGGTTATGAGTTGCGTAAGCAGCAGACATTGTGTGGGATATCCCCACATGCTTCTGGGTATTCCCCCCACCACCATGGCTTTTTAATCCCCCCTTCCACAAAATTCCCTGAGCCATGGTGGATGAGTTTAAGTCTACTGTAGTATTTTTAGCAGCTTCTGGAATTCTGTTTTGAAATATTTTGAGTATCCACAGTGTCTGTCTCCATCACCTTGGCACAGGTTGTCAGGCTCACTGTGGAAGCGGCATTCTTGCTCTCTCTCCACTTTCTCTGTGGTTCACTTGGGCCCTAGCCGATGTGTTAGGTGTGGTTCATCTCCTGCCTGGGAGTTGGCTATTGGTTCTGGTCTTGTTGGTAAAATTGGTTTGTCCACAGTTCTCACTACCTCACCCACCTGGAGCCCACGGGCCCCAAACACACAGGCCCTTCACCTGACCGGGTGCACAAGCCCCACACAACCTCAGGTTCCAGCTTTCTGTGTGGGCTCTGGAGAGCAAGCTTGGGAACTCTAGCTTGAGAGGCAAGAACTTTCTCCCCACCTGTCCCTTCCCCAGTTTCTAACCAGATCTCAAACAGCTGCTTGGAGATTAAGATCAGGCTTTGCTCTTTGCACCTGGCAGACGCTTGGTAAATATTTGTTGAATGAATAAACTGTGTTCCCCAAATATACTGATTATTTGTAAAAATCCATTTACTCTTTCTGAAGCTCTTTAGTTTCTTAGTACCTCATTTTATCCTCAAAATACGTGACTCGGGTTTGCCACCACTAGGAGCCAGGCATGTGGGACATTATGTGGTCATTTATCAGGTAAGAAAAACTGAGGTGGGGTTTGGTCAAGTCACCAGACAGAGCTTGGTAAATAGGCTGAGCATCATCAAAGCTCCTGGATGGTTGTTCATGGTTGTTTCACATGGCCGGGATGATCCAGCATGTCTGGCTGATGTTAATATTTGTTTTTCAAAGTGAAAGAGAGCTGGGGAAATAGCTCAGTAGCAGAAGGTTTGCCTGGGTTAAATTCCTACAAAATAATGTATATAATAAATGAATAAATAAATGGAAAAAATAATGTTTTCTGGACTGGGAAGGTGTCTCAGCAGTTAAAGGTACTTGCTTGCAAATCCTGCTGGCCTGGGCCCAATCTCCCAGTACCCACGTAAAGCCAGATACACAAAGTGGCTTATAGGTCTGGAGTTTGTTTGCAATGGCAAGATGTGCTGACGTACAAATTCTCTTTCTTCATCTCTCTCTCTCTCTCTCTCTCTCTCTCTCTCTCTCTCTCTCTGCTCATAAGTAAATTAAAAACTACATTTAAAAGAAAATTTCCTGTATGTGTCAGTAATTTCAAAGTAACAAGTAAACGACAAAGAAAGCTACATTAAGTAATAAAGGAAATTTCTTGGTTCACATAATAATTGAAGGTGGGGGTTGAGAAACCCCTGACTCTCTAGGCTGCCATTGGCTGAGTCTCTTCCTCGTCCTTTGTCCCCACCAGCCATCTCTACTTCTGTCGTCCTGGGGCCTCATCTTCTCCCATTATGACAAACCTGTCATGATTGTCTGGAAAAGAGGAACATGGTCTCACAGAGCTTCAGGGGTTTCATTCCTGGAGAAAATTTCCAGAGGAACCAGAGAGAATTTAGGCCCTGAGTGTGGGAGTGAACAACCCCAATGGAGGCTCTAGACTGGTTGGTTAGTGCTGGGCCAATCACAGGGGTGTTGGGGAATCTTAGGGCACTTGTTCGCTCCTGTAGTGGGGTGATCACTGTATCAATCCTAGAATCCAGTCATGCACTGATCCCAAAAGGATTGAGAGCTGTAAGTAGAAACTGGCTGTGGTCATATGGGACATTCGGTGGCCCTGGTGGAACACGAGGCTTAAATTAGAATCAACTCTAATCCAGCCCTTATTACTTTGAGCTAAATAGGGGATTGTAATTAGAAATAGAGAAAAGAATTGCTACATTCCCAGAACCTACTCTCCCAATGACATAAACAATACATGCACAGACACACGTGTGCACACACACAGCCATGCACATTTCGAGTGCCTAGAACATATTAGAAAGACACATAGTATTGTATTTAGTGAGTCACAGATTCTCACTTGCCAAGTGTGTGACCTCGGATGAGTCACTGTTCATTTCACTTCTGTCTTCAGCGGCCTCGTCTGGAATGGCATTCATGCCATGCTGTATGTCACGGGGTTCATTCGTAGTATAAATGTTAATATCTGTGTCATGTGTGTGTGTCTCTGGCACAAGGCATATAGGTTCTATAAGTACTACGTATGTACTCTTGGCAAGTTGTATCTCATCACCAGGTTGTCCCTCTGAGAAACAGGAATGAGAGAGCTTTTGCAGAGTGTGAGATCAAGATAAGAATGATATACATGTATTTATGTATGTATATGTACACACACAGTATCAAGTATGCTGCAAGCAGGTCTACCATGATAAGGTAGATCAGCTCCTGCTCCATTCCTGGGCCCTTTTCATGGAGAAAGAATAAAGATCCAGCCGGAGCCTAAGCCCTGCTGGGAACCTCCCTCTCCTCCTCCACATCCAGTCAGCCCAGCTGCTCCATTTCCTATCCATGACTAGTTTTAACATTCAATTTAAGAAAGTTAGCCAAAAGCGTGTTTTCAGTACCAAAGAAAAAGCATTCTCTCTCTATTTAAATGATAGTTGCCTTCTCCTCCCCCCCCCAATAATTCCTGTTTCAATCCATGGAAACTTGTTTGAAATTTTAGCCTTAAAATTGACCAATAAATATTACCTCAATCACAGGCCATGAGAACTGGTGACAAGTGAACCATATGATAATCATTAAGTCTTAAAGCTAAGTCTTAAAACTGCACAAGTCCTTTGAAACGGTTGCACAGCTGTCTCCTTCACAAGGCTTTCTCTTAAGCAATTCCTGGTACAGTTTCTCACTTGATCTGCTTTCCAATGAAAATACCCTTCCATATTGTCTCCCAAGCAGAGACTGACCGTGGATTCTTAGATGCTGGAAGTGGGCGACATAATGGCATTGTCCGTCTGCCTCTTTAGAATTTGGTGCCTGTGCAGAATGATTTACTTTGGGGATTTTGTTTTGGTTTCATTTTCCCCAACTTAACTCCATTTTATTAACAACCATGCAAAGCAATAGAGGAGATTCTTGGATTAGAAAGTGGGAATGTTGCAGGGGTTTTGTTTTAACACCTCTATGAAGGTGGAATCGACCTATAATCAAAGGCACACATTGAAAGTGTCACTTTGATAAGTTGTGAGATATGATATACCTGTGAAACCATCACCAGGATCCCAAAAAAAGCATATAAATCACTCCTAGCAGTTTCTTACGGAATTTTGATGCCCTTGGATCCCATTCCTAAAATGTATCTTTTTGCAAGGTAGAGAAAGGCACTGTTTCTAATTAGAATCAAAGATTCTAATACATATGGGGAAGCCAGAGAGAACTGCTATGGAGAGACAGTTCCTTTAGAAACCTGACTTTCAGATCTGGGAAGGCACTGTCCACCCATTATGTAGATGATCTGCTTTCCTTCCTGAGGACACTCAGGTCGGAGAGATGAATATCCTTTGAGAGTGTCTGAGCGCTCCATAAATGGCTCACCCAGTGTGCTGGGGCTCTGTGACGTCTTACTAGAAACAGGTGGGGACGCCAAGGACATCCACTCCTGCCTACTTGCAGTCACAGAGAAAGTCTTCTGCTAAGTGGATGTTCATGAAGACATTGCCTCTGACTTCTGAACTAATACGACCTAATAGTCCTCAGCAAAGCTCAAAATGTATGCTTAGAAACTAAAGTGTGGGGGGGGGTGGACTAAAGAACCATCCATCCTCCCCTGAGTCACTACAGCTCCTGAGCTGGATCCCCTGGTGAAGGACTGAAGAATTATGAAAGGGGTCCGCTCAGCAGGAGGAAGGACTGTTCACCACATTGTCTTGCAATATGCAATGCAGGAAATTCTCCATCAGGTGGAAGAGGATAAGGCTGCAATTCCATCCAGATGAGCCACAAGCAGGAAACTGAAGGGTCAACGCTGATAAATGAAACAAAGTGAAATGAACCCAGGTGGGATGGGGGTGGGGGGAAGGGGGCGCTGAGATTGTTGGAAAATATGTCAACATGGTGTACACCTGAATGTTAGCTTTGTTTGGGTTTTAAACTATTAATCTGTCCCAGAGTTCTGGTTCAAATCTCCTAAATACTTTGGATGTCCTGGGGTGGACCTAAGGGACAGGGACCTCTCAGTAGGGCCAGGAGCATCAAATGTGTTTTCTGAAATGGATTCGGTCTGACAGAATCTAAATTAACATGGGCGTGATCAGTTAGACATGAAAGCGCTCAGCTGGAATCAGAACCTCTTCCCCTGGAAAGCTTGGAGATGCCAACAGGGAGGCATCTTATTACAAGGTTTAGGATGCAGGGAAACAATGCACACAGCGAACTTAAAGCATAAACCAGATAGGATCGGGAGGCAAAATGGGCCAAAGGATCTCCACTTGTCTTTCTTTTTCCTCCTTCTCCTTCTCCTTCTTCCATAAAAGCTGATAGGTATCTGTGTGCATAGACACTGGAGAATTCAAGAAACCTCTTTCTACAGCAAATGGAATTTCTGTTCTCTGGGCAAGGCCTGTCTCCTTCACATGATCAAGCCTTAGAGCAGCCTGGGGATTTCTTATCTGGGCATAAAGATGAGAAGCCTCCTGTTTGGGGCAAGCTTGCTTATCATGGCATCAGACTCTCTCGAGCCCAGAGGAGACAGACATAGACAGCCACCAGGCAGCCAGGGACTTGTGTTGACAAAATAGGTATGTTTATGCTGCCTTCTTCTCAAAGGGGGAGAGAAAGAGGCATAGGAAAATGCCCATTTCAACCAGGCAGGTTACTATTCTTAGTCTTTTGCTTCTTTCCTAATGCAATAATTTCCAATCATGGTCATTTATGATAAATTAACAAGCTGCAGATGGGCTAAGAAGAACAGCATTGTTGGAACTGGGGGTCAGCTCAGTTGATAAAGTGCTTGTCTGGCAAGCATGAAGACCCGAGTTTAATCCCCAAAACCCGTGTTAAAATAAGCCAGACATGGTGGTGCAGGTTTCTAATCCTAGTTCTGGGGAGGTAGAGACAAGAGGATCCCTGGGGCCCCCTGGCCAGCCAGTCTAGCCTAATTGTCAAGTTCCAGGCCAGTGAGAGACCCAGTCTCAAAAAAGGTGGATGGAAGCTGAGGAAATGACACCTAGGCTTGTCCTCTAGGCCCCACCTCCCACAAAATGGACATTTCTGGCCAGTGGCAAGTTGCATGTGCTCTGGTAAATGACCCTTACCCATGCTCATGCAGGCAAGTCTAAATAAACCCAGTGGTCACAAGCGCGCGCGCGCG
>PVHP010008258.1:26354-54088 GCA_004024765.1 Zapus hudsonius | reverse complement strand
TGCGGAAGAGGGGGCGGAAAGATTGTGAGAGCCGTGGTGGGGGAGACTATCCAGAGGTACGGACAGGAGAACCTGGCTGATTACTAGTCTATCCATGGTCCCCTGTCACAAGGACTGATCCAGACGACCCATGGAGGAGGTTATCCAGTGGAGGGGGGAGGGGAGGGCAGTGGGGAATTGGGGATAACAACTCACTGTTCGCCCACTAAATAAATGTTGTAACTCATTATGGACAATAAAAAAAAAATCTGCTTTCAAAAAAAAATATTTTCAGACATTATTTAAAGTGGGACAATGGGAGTGATTGAGTGGTACATTGCTTGGCTAGGGTGTGGAAGACACTGAATCTGATACCAGTGAAGGAAAAAATATATGTGTATAATAAAAATATATAAATAAGATTATGTAATAAAATTATATATACAATTTAAAAATCACTTAGATAAAATTTATTCTTAAATTAAGAAAATTATGAAGAGATGTTACTATGGATACAATAATTAAATGCCTCTATGTCCAAGAGTTGTTTTGGGCCTTTGCGATGTTGCTGTGGCCCTGAATTCTTAGATTTTCTAGTGGGTTCCTTGATATTTATTATATTTTCACTGACAGGATGAAGAGTTTGAGCTTGACTGGTTCAGAGCTAGAGTTCTGTGGCCTAGGAAAGAATGCACAATAGCTACTTGATTACAATTATGTTTTTGGCTGGTTATTCCACCAGCCATCACTGAGGAAAGGACACACTTCGCAGGCTGTGTTGTCATTGTTTCAATGTAGTTTTTCCATGGAAGCTTTAAGCAGTTGCTCTTCTGTGGCTCATATTGAAAGAACTGTTCCGGGTGCAGAGTGAGTCCCACAGGTCTTGCACAAAGACTACAGAGTTACCAGAAAAAAAAGGAAGCCACTTGGCAGAGGGGAAAGCTGAACTAGACCTTGCTGAAGACACTGCTGGAAGCATAGAGTCACTCCAGTTTCTGCAGTGATCTGTGGCTCTTCATAACACTAAACACAAATCCCTGGTATAGTTTTAAGATGCTGAGAGGTGCAATACAAGAAACTGTATGATACACTACATGTACCAGAATGAGGGTGAAACCTATACCATGTATATTATGAAACATGAAAATCCTCATCTTTCATGGAGAAATGGAGCTTCTCAGTACTTCTATGTTCTAGCTCACTTCCTCCCCTGGAGTTCTATGTTCTTGTAAGAAACTGTCCCTCTCATGTTACTGTCTGCCCTTCTCTGCAGTTCCTGGTTCTAGGACAAATGACCCTGGAATTCCTCCAGGTATCCTGAGATACCCACTGGGCCCTGCTATCCTGTGATAGGAATACTTGGATCACTCCTCCTCAAATGCCTGCGTCTACTAAACCCCATCTCATTTGATCTTCAACTTTTACCTGAGAGTAAAATGAGCACTAAAAAAATAAATCTAGAAACATAAGGATATAGGATTTGAAAAAAATCTTGGAGGGAGAAAATCTTTTCCTCAACTCTTCTATTTAATGAAACAAAGTGGAGACCGATTCTTCATTCTCTTTTATTACATCTTCTATTTCCGACCTAACAGAAAACCAAGCTGAAGATTCCAAGATGCATTTCTGTGAATAGACAGAAGTAGCGGGTTGAGAACCAGGAGAGGTTGGGACTCCTCAAAAATGAAAGTCTTTACCCAGAGGCTGAATTGCTTTCTTGTCAAGTAGGAGGCGGAAGGTTAGTTCCAAGACTAATGCCTTGAGAACTTTGTAAGTTTTGCTTCCCCTGTCTTTAAATTGTTTATGTCTTCCTCCCAATGTTATCTTTAAGATTCCTAGTCAGAAACTATAGATAATTCTCAGTGGTGTAAGCATGCAAGGGGATGAAATCTGTTCTCCAGTTTAGTTTGTAAAGCAAAACCCCAAGAAAACATGCAAGGAGAGATGTTTCCTGGGTGAAAGAAAAAAAAAAACTGCATAAATACTACTGAAACGGAGGATCAATGAACATCTATGGGTATTATTTAATCTTGATGAGGGCATTGTCAAGCGGCAGTTAGAGTAAGATCTTAGCAGGATGGAGGGAAGAAGTGAGACTGGTGATGGAGGTGTGGATTGGATACGCTAGGGATATCAGCTTTCCTCACATGGCGATGCCCTTTGCTAACATCCATAGGTTCTGGGATGGTAAAATTTGGCAAAACACTTTAAATAATGTTTAATTTTATAAAATTTCAAACAATCTAGATTTTTAAATGCTAATATAATTTTGTTTCAATGGAGGCCACCCAGATCATGATCTTGCCTACCTACTGGTGGGAACCTTGAAAACGTGGATAACTTAATATGCTATCTGTTTGCATACATGCTGCATCTTCACCATGCCAGGGGGTTCTTTTCTGGACAGCATAGCCATTATCACCAAGAAAATTCATGCATTACTAAGGCAGTTTTTAAATGTGTTTTCTACAATATGTTGTGCTGCTGGAAATAACCAAGCACAATGAGAAAACATGTCCCAAACAAACTTTCCAAGAGCAAAGTTGTGTTTGATTATCATCTCAAACTGCTTGGCACAGTTATAACAAAATGCACAAGGCTAGAATATTTATAAAGGGAAAAAATAGAAATGTTTTGTCAGAGCTTTGTAGTCTGTGAAGTCTGAAACCAAGGCACCAGAGATTCTGTGGTGAGAGGTGAATTATCTGAAGAGTGGGATGCTGGCAAATGTAAAATGCCAAGATGGGAAAATTCCCTCCTTCCACTCTCCTGTGAGAGCATCTGTACCCTTTATCAAGGCCAGGGTTCAAGGCTCAGCCATGCCTCAAAGCTCAAACCCCCAAACCTGTCACAAAGAGACCATTCCCACAGAATCCAAGAGGGGACAAAAGCCGTCACAAAGCAGCAATTATCTCTCCACACATGAGCCCTTTGTCAGGGACATAACTGGAGCTTATTAGCTTGCTGAACACCGAACTGCTAAATGTGAGGAGGAAGAGAAGAGGAGGGCAGAGTCCAGGGCCTCAGCAATGACTGTAGCTAAGCAGTGTGTAGTTTGTAGTTTGCAAGGCAGAGGCTGTTCGAATGAAGACTGTCAACCTGTACATGGGGGGCATGAAAACAGTACACAGAGGCCATCTGAAAGGACCAGGAGAGAGGCCTGGGACAGGTCCCCTTGTCTATGGAACTTAGAGGAACCCAACCCAAAGACCTCTGGATCTTAAACAGTTAGACTTCAGATGAGACATGCATTCCTGTATTTCACACACTGTGATATTCCTCGCAGATACATAAAACATAATTTGGTATCAGGACAAGCAGATACTAGCTTGTGAAGTCTAGAGCGTCAGTAGAAAAACAAACAAACAAAAAAAAAAACTATTTCTACTAATCAACAAAGACCAGCATATTCTACCCAAAGAGTTCAGCTGATCTCAGCTTTAAGCCTATGGTCATAACCTTAAAGAAGAGAAACAACTTCAGGACAAGTTGCCATTTCCCATGGAAATTTAAATGAAACTGCCCTAAAACTGGGCTTGTTTGCACTAAAGTTAGATGTTTAAACAAGTCGATAAATTATGGAAACATGGGCAAGAAATGGTTTGTTTACTTTTATTTCCACATTAATTTCAGTACTGACAGAGGATGAAACAGCGATGGCCTTGGAGACCATTCAAACCATTTCATTCACAAAATGGGTGTTTTATGAATAAGTGTGGGACAGATTGCTCTGCTGTCAGGAGGGGTGCTGAGCGCTCAGCAGATGGCTGCTGGAGTTTGAGAACATCTGTTTCCTTTTTCCCTTTCTCTGGCCCAGAATCCAGGAAAGATAAGAGTCTTCAATCATATATCCATGCGACAGTCAGACAGAGGCTGACCCTGAAATGTGATAAGTAATACTCTGGTTTCTCTTCAGATCGGATAAGTCTTTCACCTTTAATAAGTGACAGAGTGTGCAAATCACTTGAAAAAGAAATACATGTGGTTGTATAAGAGAGAACAGCAAGTACTCATAGATGAAATCTCTGAACTTTTTAAAGTAATTAAAATGCAACCGCATTTATTGTTAAGTTTGGATTTCAAAACTAATCTGCCTGCTTTCCTAATACTGAAAATACAATCTTATAATTTGTACAAGTAAATTTAGAGGCCTCATCTTAAATTAAATTTGGGAGGGTGTGCATATGTGTACTTGGTGAGCAGAGAGTGTGTGGCTGCATGTGGTGCCTGTAGATCTTAACAACATGTGTCCGTGCATGCAGAGCCGGAGGAAGACATTAGGGGTCCTTCTGCATTGCTCCCCCTCTTTCCTGACACAGAGTCCCTGGCTGACTTGGGACCTTCCAGGTTTTCAGTTAGACTGGCTGACCAGTGAACTCCAGTGAGCCTACTGTATCGCTCTTTTAGAGATGTGTTTATATGTATTTGTGGTTACAGGTGTGTGTGGCCATACTCATGTTTTTCCATGAGTACTGGTGATCCAACTTGGGAACTCATGCACTTAATGTTTGAATTATCTCCCCAGCCCCTTCAATATTTTTTTAAAGCCAGACATTCAGTATTATATACTTTTAAATCAAAATGTCTCACCTGTGCAGTTGAATATGTGCAGTTAGATGGTAAGATAAGCATCAGAAAAAAATATTTTCTATTTTAAAGCCCTTAGAATACTGAAGCAAAGAGTACGTAGCAGAATATATGTGTAATGCAAGGAAGGGTTTGCTAAAGCTGTGTGAACCACTGGGCCAGCAATGCTGGAGGTGAAATGTTTCCTGGACTAAGTGCAGACAAGTTTCAGGGAGAAGAGCCTGGAGGTGGATTCTTCGAGATGGTGGTAACAGAGAAGGTGCCTCGAGTAGTGAAGGAATTGTCAAGGAAGAAAAGCAAGAAAGTGAGAATTCCACATGGTTTTTGCAAATATTAGTTGTTTAGTCTCATGTTGGTGAACTGCTTTTAAGATATTACTGTCATTTTTCATTTTTTATTTTATTTATGAATAAGTAGAAACTGTATGTACCATTTATGCGGTGGTACCACCATTTCCCTTCTCCCTGCCCTCATTCCACTGAGAGTCCTCCTCTGTGGGATTGCTAGAGTGCTCCATGGGAAGGAGGGCTAGGAGTTGTACTAGCAGCTGGTGGTGTGGAGGGGGGATTTCTCTGGATATTCCTCCACCATGGCTCTTACAATCTTCCTGACCCTCTTCTACAAAGTTCCCTGAGCCATGGTAGAGTAGTTTTAAGTCTGCTTTAGTGTTGAGCTCTTAGAAGCTTCTGAATTTCAGCTTTGGAATGTTATGAGTATCCACGGTGTCTGTCTCCACCACCCTGGCGCAGGTTGTCAGGTTCCCCATGGGAGCAGCACTCTTGTTTATCTCTCCACTTCCTTTGTGGTTTCACCTGGGTCCTAGATTATGGGTTCTGGGTGCTTCATCTCCAGCCAGGGAGTCATCTGTTTTTTTCTGGTCTTATTGGTAGAACTGGGTTGTCCACTAATTTTTAACAATTTATTTTGTTTTCATTTCACATTTCCAAGAAAATTGTAGAAATTATGCCAAGTCCTGGATACTCTGTCAGGTTACATGCACTGAAAATTTATATTTTAATTTTACCTGAACATTTTGCATTTTCTCTTTCTTGCTATGATCTTCTGACATGCCTCCAAAATTCTCAGAACATTGTTTAAAATCTGGAGCTATGGTGTGACCCAGATTTGTATTGTTCTTTTCTTGATTTAATTTTTTGTCAAGTATGTTCCTGATTCCTTTTGTAGAGGCAAAAAAGATTCTTAGAAACAAAGAGTAGATGCTAGGTGTTTTCACAGCTACTATTGCTTCTCATTGACCATAACACAAAAAAAATATATGTATCTCGATGTGGAACTATTGAACTCGTATTGCTGCCTCCAATATTATATATTTCAGACATGTTATGGATGTGCATAAAATGGGGAAAACCCCATTTATTGAAACATTGTTTTCCAAATGGTAAACAGAAACTATTTTCAATATTGGTAACCCATCTCACTAAAAAATTCTAAATGTAGCAACCGTAGTACACTAAGTTCTACACCTTTTATATTTTTTGATAAAATTTAATTGGAATGAAATGAGAATAGCTTAAAAGTAAAATGTAATGAGTTTTGACATCACATACACTGTTCAGAGAGACCTTTTCCATCCCCTTAACAAGTCACTCTGTACCTTCGCCTCCTACAGAGGGAGTCTTTGCTGCAAGGCTTTTCTCAGTGGATCAGTTTCGCCTGTTCTAGAACACATTATAAGTGGGATGATTAAGCACTTAATTTTTGTGTCTGGTTCATTTGCCAATATAATGTCTTTGGGATGAATCTACTGTTGTATGTGTATTAGCTTGTTTCTCTTATTTCTGAATAGCACTGTGCTTTGAGACATTACTACAAAGTATGGATTCATTTTTCTGTTTTCACTTACAAGTTTTGACTCTCATGTAACTCATCTCATAGTGTAATATGAGTTGCAGACATGTACTTTCACTGATCCAGAGTTGATTCGTAGGTCAGAACTTCAGGGACTGATAGATATTATTATATTTAGTTGATATATGTCAATGGCACATATTATAGATTTAGTACTTACATGTCATAGTCAACATTTACATTTTACCCATTGTAGTGAGTGCATGTTCACTGAGTGTGTTATAAATATACATTTGCAAAATTTGTATATGCACATTTGATTTTAATTCTCATTCCTCTTATGAATAAATTTTATGGAGTCAAAAGTTTATTGGACACAACCTCTATCTTTGGTTCCCCCCTACCTTTGATGTTAAATATTCTTATTTATTCACTTGCAAGGAGACAGAGAGAAGAAGAGAGAGAGAATGAGAAAGAATGAGAATGGATCCACTAGGGCTTCTGGCCACTACAAATGAATTCCAGATTCATATGCTCCTTTGTGCATCTGGCTGTATGTGTGTACTGGGGAATTGAACCTGGAAAGTCTGACTTTGTGAGCAAGTACCTTTCACTACTGAACCATCTCTCCAACCACCCTCCTATCTTTTCAATGTGGATTTCCCAAGAAAACATGGTCCTGGAGGCTATTATTTGTTTGTTTGTTTGTTCCGAGGGACATTATCAATCCAACATCCCTACATAGCTGCTATCGGTCTGGATATTATATGTTTTATGATTGTTTTGATTGCCATATTAGATTATATGTTTGTAGTAGTTTTCTAAATTTTTGAGTTCTTTCATACATGTTTCAGTATAGTCTTTTTGACCTATTGAATTTCTATCATGTCACTTTTGATATCTTTGCTTTAATTTATGATTTTATTTATTTGGATATTTTTCTATGTAGCTGGGTAAAGGTTTGGCACTTATTTAAGTTTTTTTAAACAGTAAACTATTTTGTTGTTTTTTAAAATTATTGAATAATTTCTATTTCTTTTAGCTCTGTTCTAAATATTTTTTTTCATTTCCTTTCGCTTGGTAATCTTTAGATTTAATCATTTTCTGGTTTCTTAATAAGTTTTTGTTTGATCATTTACAACCAGCTCCTTCCCTGTTGAGGCTCTGCTGATGCAAATGCAAAAGCTTTTATATGTTTCCATTGTTTATGTCTGGCTCAAGAAAAATTCTGAATTCCCTTTTTAATTTCTTCTATGAACCATAAGTTAAGAGAATTGATTTTCATGTATTTGTGAATTTGCAAATCTTTACCTTTTATATATCTCCAATTTCCACCATAGTCACCTGAAGAAATGTTATTTCAATCTTCCTAAAGATATCGAGGCTTTTTCTGTAGAATAACCTGTGATCTATTGTGAAGAACGTTATTTATGACTTTGAGAAGAACATTTCCTCTTTTGCTGCTAGATGACTTAGTCTGCACATGTCTGCTCAGATCTACTTGGCTTAAAGTGGTGTCTGGGTCTAATTTTTGCTTATTGATTTTCCGTCTACATATAAGATGTCCGATGTTGAAAGAGTATATTGAAGTTCCCTGCTAGCATTCCAGTGCAATGGAATTCTTCACTCCATTTCTCTAACACCTGCTTTATGGATTCACATGCTCTGATTTTGGGTGTATATACAGTTACAATTGTTTTCTTCTGTGGATCAACTGACATCTACATAATTATTTTATGTTCTCTGTTTTTTTCAATATTTTACTTATTTTTTTTATTTGAGCGATGGAGAGAAAAAAAAGCAGATAAAGAATATGGGCACGTGGAGGCCTCTAGCCACTGCAAATGAGCTCCAGACACAAGCACCACCTTATGTATCTGGATTTATGTCAGTGCCAGGAAATTCAACCTGGGTCCTAAGGCTTTGTAGGCAAGTGACTTAACCACAGAATCATCTCTCCAGGCTTCTTCTTTTCCTATTTTTTAATTTAATTATATAAACTTCTGCTTTATTTTGGGTTTTACTTACTTGGAATATTATTTCTTCATTCTTTTACAGTGTGTTCTTAAGAGTGAAACGTGCCTTTTGTGGGCAGTTGAATCTTAAAATTGCATCACATGTTATTGTGTGTGGATGTGCATGACTCTGTGTTTGTGTGTGTGTGTGTGTGTGTGTGTGTGTGTGTGTGTGTATACATGTGCTTATCCACATGCACCACAGTTCACAAGGGTAGGCCAAGGACAACCTCTGAGAGCCTGTCCAGTTCCTCCACCCTGTTTGAGACAAGTATGTAAGAGAAATATATATTATAAGCTGGACTTTTTAATTTTTCTTACACAGTAGAGGTGGATAGTTGAGATCCTGGTAGCTGCTCATTCCACAAGCTGGTGTCTTGGCATTGAAGGATTCCTGGAGAGCCTCTGGACTCCAGTTCATTTGGAAGGCTAAAGAATCTGGGTTCTCTTGTCAGAAAAGGATGAACTCACCTGTGCACAACTAAGGATGGCAGGTTAAAAAACAACTTTTTGTTGTTGTTGGTTTTTTGTTTTCCTTGAAACATTTTTATAAATAGGCAGTCCATTCTGAGGACCCAACCACACACACATTTCTGCATAAGAGGTTTGTTTTTCTTGATTCTTGATAGGATCAAGTTGAGAATAGAAATCAGCTGTAACACAAGGACAGGACTGAAGGTGCCATTTGTAACTTTCTGCTTGGTATGTATATATTTTTCTGTCTCCCTGTTTTGCATTCTTCTGTTTTGATTTGATGGTTTTCCTCAGTGATATGTCTTGAATTTGATTCCTCAGTTTCAATCCTTTATGTACTTATTAGTATAGATTTATGCTTCATAACTATGATGAAGGCTTAAAAAACACATACTTATAATGGGTTAATTCAAATGTTAACATAGAGTTTAAATTATATATAAATATTTACATTATATCCCTTCAATACATTTTATATTTTTATATAAATCTTTATATCTTCTTAATAACTTATATCTCTCCAGAGATTGTTATAACCACCAAGATAGTTAAATTTTAATCTTCAACTTGCAAATGACACCTGAAATGTAATCATATACATGTATATACACATTATAAATACATATGTATCATTGCTCAATAAATACCAAACATTTTTATCTCTTTCCCTTCAAAGTCAAATAGCAATAAAGGAATCATTTAAAGGAAAAAATATAAGACTGAGAACATGAGTGAGATTTAACTATATTTCAATAAATTTTAATTATAATAAATTGCATTTTAGAAACATAATAAGATTTATTTTTATTTACATTCATGGTAAATTTGTGCATGAGGAATTATGATACCAAAAAAGCAGATGAAAAAATTGAGGGTTAGAAAAACTAAGCTGTCAATCATATAACCCTTAAGTACAAAGCTGTTAGCCAGGTTTGATGGCTCATGCCTTAAATCCCAGCATTTTGGAGGCAGAGATGGGAGGGTCACCATGAGTTCAAGGCCAACTTGAGACTACATAGTGAATTCTAGGTTGACCTGAGCTAGAGTGAGACCATACCTCCAAAAAATAAGTATAAAAGATGTGGTTGCAACTAATACCTAAATTTTAAACCCTCACTTTGTCTTTCCTAAATTGTTTGTTTTTGAACTGCAACAGATTTGTGGGGACTAATTCTTTATGGGCCATTGATATTTAGCATGTCTTTCCCATCAAAGAACTGGCTGTCTTTGTGTCATCCTACATTTTCAAGGATGTTTATAGAATGATTTTTTTAATCTAAAGGGAACATATCTCTCTAAAATAATATGTAGCTTTGCTTTACCTTATAGGATGTATCTCATGTAAGGAGACTGCTTGTATTCTATTAGCTTTGGGTTTGTCAGTAGATAATTACACTGTATTAACAGAATTCACTCAGATCCTTTCCAGACTTTTTCATAACATGTTTTAATTAATGGAACCTATGAGAACACAGATCCACTGCTGCTTGTAGTTTTGAGAGTACTGTAGAATTTTGTTTCTAATGTATGAGACCCTAATCTACCTGCTTCTAATACACTATGCCAGGCTAAATTGAACACATGAGTAGTTGTGAGATTTCCATCATAATAAAATACCTGAGAGAATTAATGTACAGGATAAAAGGTTATTTTGGCTTGTGGTTAAAATTGGATGATCTTTTACTTTGGAACCCTGACAAGAGCTATACATCATAATGGGTATGTGTGTCGTAGCACACCACTTACATTATGAGCCAGAATAAGGAAGAAGGCCACAGGAAGGGAACAGGTCCCAGACTTTCCTTCAGGTACTTTAACCCTGTATCCTGAGGACTTTCCACTAGACTAAACCTCTTAAGGGTCTGTAGACTCATAAAGGTCTTCCTGGATTGTCGTCAGGGGAGTAAGCAGTTAACATAAGTACCTTTGGGGGACAATGAAGGCACCATACGTAGTGTGAAATCTCAATCTCTTCATAGCTCTTCACACTTGCATTTGGCATAGCTCACAGACCTTGACAGAGATGAAAGCCTTGGATAAAGTACAACTCAAATACAAACATAAAATAATACTATCATTCTGAGTCAACAATATCCATTTTATACTGCATCTGCCTGCAAGTAATCAGAAGACAATGGGAAATAGATGCATTAGATTAATTAATAATCAAAGAACCAATAACAGCAGAGGGAGAATAGGAACAGAGCTGTGGTATTTAAAAGGCAAAAGATTTATAAGATCTGAAGAGAAACCAGAGTATGAGCTGTGGTATTTAATGAGTGACAGAAACAAAGCTTCCTTCAAGGGAGGCATGGCTAATGTCTGTTTGGTAATGATCAGGTTTGTGACTCATGAATCCGTAATAACTCAATATTGTAACAAAGTTTGGGGGAAGTGAAGTTATGGCAATATTACCAGGTTTTGATGGAAAGGTATTGGCATTAAATTTTAATGTTAGTCACTCACTTTTAAAAGTAGTTTTATGGTAGGAAGTAAAAATAGCATCATAGTTAAGTGGTTGTCTCTATGATTATTATATATTTCTTTGATATAATAAAAATTTGCAAACAGCATAAGAACAGTGGCATAAAGGTTCTCAGGCACTGGCTTTTAGCAGTGGTAAAAATGCCTTTTAGCCTAAGGCTAGAAGGTAGGGAAAGGGTGATGGCAGAAAGGGAGAATGAGGACAGACGTCACTTCAGATAAGTTGAATTTGTCATGGAATAATGTTGAATCCTGTGTAGGAATGCTGAAGCGTATCAAGCAGAGAAAAAAATGGAAAATGGAACGGATTCTTTGGAAATATATCCAAAGCTAAATGAAAGTCTTATTAAGCAGTCTTAAGACCTAATAGATTAATTTCATGTAGTCAGAGTACAGATACTGATATAGTCTATGATATTTATGTATTTCCGTGCTGTGTAATAGCAAAAATAAAGAGATAATGAGTTATTGATGACCTACAGGAAGGTGATTCCCCCATCTTTGCTCCTCTGCCTGAGTTTATATTGGTGATTTTTCAAAATGTTCTTTAACACAGTCTTACTATGCTCTACATGATGAGACTTTTTTTCTAATATTCCATGTAGATTGGTTCTTGCATATTTACATATTTCTTTTGTACGTTTGTCTTCATTCTATTTTTTATTATTGAGATCTTATTACATAGCTAAGCAAACCTTGAAGAACTGACCACTTTGATGCTGGGGAGATGTCTCAGCGAGTAAGTGCGCTGGCTGTACAGGCCTGGGGACCTGCGAGTGACCCCAGCATCCCTGTAAGAGCCAGGAGGCATGGAGGTAAAGTAAATGCCTGTGACCCTAGCGCTAAGGGAGGTGGAGCCAAGAGAATGTCTGGCCCTCCTTGGTCAGCAAGTGAAACCTAAAAACAGGAGGCTCCAGGTTCAGTGAGGGACTCTCTCAGGAAAAATAAGACAGAAGACCAATAGAGAAGAAGACCTGATGTCTTTCTCTGGCCTCAGTACAGGTCACATGGGCAAGTCCAATTGCACACACACACAGGCACACATACACTACCGGGGGCCAATGTCTCTGGATATTCTCTCCCACCATGGCTCTCACAATCTTTCCGCCCCCTCTTCTGCTCAGTTCCCTGAATCATGGAGGGTTAGTTTTAAGTCTGTTTTATTGTTGTGAACTCAAGAGTCTCTGTGCTTCTTCTACTTGAAGTTTTGTTGGAAGTTGTTAGTATCCATCTCGCTGACTTTTCCTGTGTTGACTGATTGGCTGTGGTTATTGGTCTCTTTTTTTCCCCCACCGCTGTCTCAAGTGTTTCACTTGGGACCTACACGATAGGCCTGGGGTGGTTCATCTCTTGCTGGGACATCAGCCTTCTGCCTGGGATTCATCGGTGGAGTTGGAATGACCAGAGCCCTCTCACTGCCTTCTGAAAAATACAAACAGAATCTCCATCGGAGAGTGAGATAAGTATAGGTTAAAAGAGACACACATTTCTAATTTGGCAAAATTCTATTGAGATTAGCCTCTCTATAGTTTTCTGGTAATGGGAATTTCTTTTTGGAGCCCATGTTTTTGGTTCCCATAGGATTTTGCCATGAGTCCCAATTCCAGTTAAGGGTTCCTTGTCACTGAATGGATTTCCTGGTCAATATAAAAGCTGTTGAATACCTCCCCACAGTTTTGGTGCCTCTATTGCACCAGTGATCATTTCTTGGTCTAATGATCTCTCCCAGAAGAAAGTGTGTTCAGCCTTCTCATGGCAACAGTCTGCATTTTGTATACCAGGTCTTTGCTTTCTCCAGATATCATTGACTGATTTCCCCTGGCAGCTAATGTTGATACTTTTAAAAGATGAAGACAGAGACGTCTTTGAGATCAACAAAAATACAGTAGTATAGTTCACATGAAGTCATGTTTAGACAGAGATTTGAATTCATTGAATAAATCTCAATGTTGCTATAAATTTTTCAATTATGACTGAAAATTTACATAATATAATCTTACAATTTTAGCCCTCTCTTCTTTTTTTAAATTTCCTGCATGATTTCATCAATTTACTTCAAAGTTATCTATTTCTAACAAAATTCTGTCACATACATTTTTCAAGATACTATTCTTTTTAAATTTTCACTTATATTTTTCCTATTTTTGTTTCCTTTCTTCATGTTTTTCTCCCACCATCTTTCTTTTCTTTGTTTATTGTACTTTTACTATTAATATAGTTGAGTTTTTACTACCTTTCACTACTGTTTCTATTTAATATATAGGTCTTTTATCTCTTAGTATTAGCTTCTAACCTCAAATTTCAGGTGACCGTGAGCAAGGTATTTTTAATAAGGACATACTAAATTTATTCTGAGTATGTCTTCTCACTGCATACAATAAATACTGCAACATCACTTAATTAATGACTGCCAACCAGACAGTAGCCTATTTGTTTCTGCTTTTCAAAAGCAAACATTTCCCTCATTGTTTATATCTTAAATGCGGATATTGGTTTTGTAGTCATTGATTAAAGACTGGGTCCTGGAAATTAAACATTCCAACAAAAATGTAATAAATTGCTTATTTTATAGGTATTGAGAAGGCCTAATAATTTGAGTCCTTAACTAGTAATATATTATTTATAGTATTCTTTTAAATATACAATATTCAATCAATAAAATGACAATTATATTTTCTTTATTAGTCAAAAGTAAAGCTTTTGCAAGCCTTCTTTGATTTATAAACACTTCTTAGTAAGAAATAATTTAATTCACTCTACATTGGTACATGGAATAAAAAATTCCAAAGCAAAATGAGCTAATAACAATGGAGATAACATGGAGGAATAAATGTGTAAATCAAGAGAGATGATAGATTACATTGTAGCCAAGGAAGCCTCATCTAGTTCTTGTGCAATGCACACACCTTCACTAAAGGATTTTGAACCCAGAAAATAGCTTCCTCCAATAAGAACCAATCATCCCCTCATATATCAGTTCAGGTTCACAGCCAAGGCTCATTCCTGGAGGGGCTCTACCTCTTTCTGGAAGCATTAGTTCCTGGAAAAGTAAAATGGTTCACATTTGATATTGGTGGTAAATTTGAATTTATTACCTATACTATTTAGTACTGAGAGACACATTATTTGCCTCTCCAACTTGCCCATTGCCTTGTCCAGAAAAAAAATATGATTTCACTATTTAGACAAGTTACAGCCAAGAAAGTTGCCAGTGCACAGGGAACTCTTATGCAGTCCTTGGTTTCACACACAAAGACCGAGAGGGTAACATTTGCTATGAATAAATCAATAAGATGGATGCACTAGAAATGCAGTTTGAAAAGGGCAGCAGCTTTCTAAAAGCTTTGGAAGCTAACTTTTAACTTTGGAACGAGGGCTGGAAGTGGAAATCCACACAGTGGCATCAGAACCATTATCTTTTTTCATGTTATAAAACACTCATAACTCACTAAGGCTTATGGCAACAGTAAGGACCTTTCCAGAAGATGAAGAAACATAATAATTGCTTTTTAGTACTTCACAATATTTTATTTTCCGGAAATAAAATAAACCATTCACGTTCTGAAACTTCCATCATTGCTCTGGAGTTTGTATACGCTTTAACAGGTGATCATGATCCTAATAAAACAGGAAAAATGGAACCATGATCCATGTTCACACACAACAGTACACAACACACTCCACCTGAGATAAAATCACAAAACAAATGGTAGATATCCACAACAAATAACACTTACTTGACTGATGCAATGATAATTACAAAGGTAATTGGGAAAAGATGGTTTGAAAAGAATACTGTTTTTATTGGCTTTATTGCTTATATGTGAAGAGAATACATTCCTAAATTCAAACAGACATTTCTGGCATTGTGACATTTTAAAACTTTTGTAGGCAGATGATTATTTTACAAAAATAATCTCTCTCCAGGTAATAGAGCTAATCCATTAAAATCATAATGAAAGTCATATTTATATGGAAGGTAAAATATTTTTTTACTAAAGCTTAATGTAGCTCCCTCAAAAGTATATTTCTATAAATGAAAGCTTGTACATACTCTACAAAGACTAGGCATGAATCCAGATTGCTTTATTTCTTATGCAGACAAAGGTTTACTTGACATTTCTCTATGTATTTGATTGATTTTAACCATATTATTACCCCAAACCTTTGAAATTCTGTTGTGCTTGTGATGTACTGTATGTTCTGGGGGAGATAATAAAAGATAATAAAAGGAAGTGCATTGAAAAATAAGTGTTTATATTTTTTATCTTTCATTAAATTATGTCTCAACACATGGTAATATACATACATACATACATACATACATACATACACACATACATACATACTTCACACATACATACAAACAATTTAAGCAAAGTATCTCTCTAGTTTAGTCTGACCTGGAACTAATTCTGTAGGCCAGATTAGCTTCAAACCCCTGGTGATCCTCCTACCTCAGCATCTGATGTGCTGGTGTGACAGGTTAGGGTGAATGGAACCCCAAAGGTAACAAGGAGTGTCCTTGGACTGGTGTTTACAGATTCCTCTTATCTCTTGCCTTACCTGGCCCACTCCCCTTGAATGGGAGGTGTCTCTTACTAGAGCTTAAACCTAATCCTGAAACTGATTGGTCAATGACAGGCTAACCAGCTGTCTCTCTGGCTCACCAGGGCCAGAAGATAAGTTACATAAAGAAGGAAGGGCTCATTCCTTTTCCCCTCATGGCTGGAAAGCAGAGAGAAATCTAAATCCCCAGGGCTGTGACGATGGCCTGGGGCTTTTTCTTTCCCCACATGCAACTTTTGTTCCCATGGTGAAAGCCCTCTTGTATTTCTCCTTTTTCTCTTACTCAGCTGGGCAGCGCAGATCCCCTGATTCCATAACCATGTGGCTGGCACCTCCCCATGTGCTCTCTCCTCATTTGTGGTGAGAGACCTCTGTAGCTTATCTCCTCTTCTTAAATAAAGTCGCCCACTTGTCATCTAGTGGTGTATAGTTTTAATTCTTTAAATTTCTATAACAAAACTCTTAAATTTTAAGGTGCTTTGGAACTAACTGGGAACTGCATGTACCCGCGACACTGGGATAATTGGTTGAGCCAAGCGTCATGCTCAGCTGACATGATTGAAATGACTCTTTCAGGGTGACCTTATGGGCAAAGTGGGAAGCGTGTGTGTAGAATGATATGGCTGTGTTTCCAATGGGTGATCAAAACTGAGACTAAAAGAGAAAGGATTTAAAGTAGAGAAAGGTTTCCATGTTCCCATTTTGAATGCATTTATAGGGCACACATTTCTCTTAAACACTAAACGTTTGTAGTGTTCGTTGTGTATAGTAAGGTCACATGAGTAGAAACCCTATTTTGTATTATGTTAACATCAATTTGTTTAGAGGGAAGAAAAAATGAGTGATTATATAAAGAATTCTATTGGCTCTCAATTTGGAAAAGTTTCATGACATTTATAGTTAAAACTCCATTTCCAAGCACCAAGTCCTCTGTATCTTGCTACACAATGTTTTCCCATCTTTCTTCAATAATACAGCTGATAGTTTTTCTGCATCTTTTCTCAGTCAAATAATGGCATGCTTAGGAGTACAACCTGAGTGACCTAGAGCAGCACACTTGTTCTAGACCCCATCTTTGGGAGCCTTTTGACCCCAAAGAACAAATCCTAAGTGGGTCATTGATCCATTCACTGCAGCAAAGTGACTGTCTCCAGGGGTGTACAAATACCAACAAAACTTGATGATCTCATTGCTATTGTCAGCATATGAAAATCTCTATATTTAAACGTTTTGATGGTAGAGATTTGCTTGTTAAAACTTCTATAGCACATTTTCCCAAATATAATGATTGTTGGTAACAGGTCTTCTTTTTAAAGAAGAAAAATCTCTCTTTCAGTCTGATTTTGTTTTATTATTTATTTGAGAGAGATGGAGAAAATGCAAGGAGAGAATCAGAGAGTGAGTATGGGCACTTCAGGGCCTCCTGCTGCTGGAAACAAACTCCAGATGCATGTATCCCTTTAAGCATCTGGCGTTCTATGAACACTGGAAAATTGAACTTGGGCCATATTTGGCTTTGTAAGCATGAGCCTTTGAACCCCTGAGCAATTTCTATATCCCTTATTTTATTTTAGCACAAAATAATTAGGCTTCATTTTGGTATTTTTAAAAGCAACTTTTTTCTTTCCTTTCTACTTCCCCTATGTTCCTTGTTCTTTTGTAACCTCTCACATAGTATCTCATTCATTTTCATCTCAACTGTGGCCTTTGTGCATACCTATTCTCCTCCTGTGGTCTCCTGTGTAGCTTTAAGACTTCAGACTTTCTTACATCTGCTTACTTACATGTGCACACACACACACACACACAGATTCACAGTTACTATCAGCATATGAGATAGAACATATTCTTTGTCTTTATGTGCTTCTGTTATCTACCTCATCGTTAGTACGACCTTTTACAGCTCCAACCATTTCTGATTATTGAAAATCCAAGATTAAAACAGAGAGGTCACTAAATATATTCTGGAGAAAGGTTGAGGAATGAAAGAAAGTGGTAAGGGAGGAAGTCAAAGAGTGGAACAGAGTCAGAGCTTTGTGACTTGGTGGATATCAGGGGAAAAGATCATCACCTGGTTTGGTTGGGTAGAACAGTTAACCAGGGAGGATTGGAGGGACCTCATTCACTGTCATTCTGGCCAAAGGAACTCATTATTAGGGAGACTCTGTGAGGTAAAGGGACAATCTACAAACTCTAGCCTTTCAGGGCTCCAAGTATCAGAACTAAATTTAGAGAATGAGAATTCAGATCATTTATTTAAATAAATGTTTTATGTGTTTGAAAATAAATGCAAAAGAAGGAAAGAGGATGTTCCTCTTGAATGGCATGTAGACATATTAAAGAATACTTTTCACTATAATCTGGTTTACAACATCCATGGGATGATATAGGAAGAAAATAGAATAAAAATAAAAACAAAATAAAACACATATAATTCATTAACAGGATACAATCACCAAGAGTATTTTTCAAGAAACTTGTGGAAAAAAGATTTTTAAGATGTAGAGGATATTAGGCTGAGATTGATTCTATTGATAAATTCAGTGAAATCAAGACTAAACTATTCACTGACCTCAAAGTTTTGAGAATAGCAGAAATTTAGTGACACAAAGTTCCATTAGAGGCTTAATGAAATGATGCCAGATTGCAAAAAAGAAGCCAGATTGAGGAGCGATTGATAATGAGAAATTGACACCAGGAGGTAGATTACTGTTCTAATAAATCTGTCTATGAAAGGAACAGAGCAGTTGCACACTAAGCAGAGAGAGAGAGACAGACAGAGATGAAGGAAACATTTTATCCATGTGTGGAAGTGGTGAGTGGTGGGATCCTGAAATTTAGTAAAAGTTAGCAGAAGTCACAAATTCATGTCTATGTTTTCATTATCATTGTACAAATATGGATAAAAGAAAAACTATTTGATATTATTTATGTAATAGTCATTAATAATGAGTATGTATTTCTCTTTTCACTTTTACTTTACAATTACAGAGATTTGTTAAAATCAAAGGCATTTTTATTCCTAATCTGAAATCTGTATCAATTCTTTTAATTCCTTTAATCATCACCATAGTTTTGAAATCTTTGGAACCATATATTTATTGATATTAAGAGATAAGTTGTATATGAGCATATGCTTATGTGCCCATATGTGTATGTGTATACGTGTATTTATAAACTATTGTGCATTTGATAAGAAATTGTATAACAGCACTTCTGCTTCAGAGTGCTGAATCATCCATCACTCTTAATACAAGGTATAATTTTCTTTCTGTTCTAGAGTGTTACAACTGTGAGATGTGCATTTTCCATGCTCTGTAGGAGGCTACACAGACAAGGTGAGTCAAAGAAATGCTTTAAAATATAATGGCTAGACTGTTGCTTTTACCTTCAACTGTTAGAAGTCTAGTAAAAATCATTTTTTTAATCCATACCCCTTGGACTAAAAGTACTATCTATGATGTCTTTCAGAACACAGGGAAAGAAACATTAACTCAAATATCCAAAGGTAAACTGAGTCTCTACACTACCGAATCATATATGTAGTTTCAAACTTAAAATAGGTAGACCTAGAATAAAGAAATTTATCAGAAATTTACTTTATCACCTATGCAAACTGAAACCTCATTTTGTGGGCTATATCATTATGCCATCCATTTTACTGATCTCTGATTTCACCTTTGCCCCCTGGAACATTTTAATCTAGATTAAGTTTGTTTCCTGAAATTTTTTATGTTGATTTGAGGCCTCTTGTGTGGTATAAGAAGGTAAAAAAAATCCAATTTTGCTCTGCCAGTGTGGGGAATTTGAGAGATTACTAGGATTGTTTAAGACACTTAGAGAGGAGACCATACGATTGAGCACTGATATTCTTATAAGAAAACAAAAATCGATCAGAAGAGACACACAGATACACATCACTTATATCTTACTATGTGATATGTTACACTAAGGCAGGACTCTTCAGCAATAAAGCACTGACCAGATGTGTCCTCTCAAACATGTGTTTATAGAACTGTGAGCCAAATAAGATACTTTGTTTTCATTAAATCTTACCTAATCTGTAATATTGTGTCATTCATTTCTTTATAGAATATTCTTAATGTACTAACTAGGATTATTACTTGAAAGAGAATGTTTCAACATCAGAGATTTGAAACATGAGACAAGATTTTCTGCTCATTCTATCTTTCACTACATTTGCTATTTTTCTTTGTCTATTCCACACATAAGGACTTCCAGAGTGTCCTTCAAGTATCTTAGAAGTTCCATTTCAAGTCCTTTTGACTGGGGTGTCCTTTCAGAGTATTTATTTCATTCTTCATCATACTTTTCCAAAAATTACCTGTTCTTTGAGCCCATATATAACTACCATATTTAACATTACAATATCCTCCATTTTAAAGGCAACCTGTTGTAGGAGACTCAGAAGAAAGCTTGCTTCTTTCAGGCAGTTTCAATAAGGGACAGAAGCCCAAAGAGGAACCCCCCCAAAAAAATTGCAGCCTCGCCAAGGCAGGAATGGAAGTCATATCTGATCAACACTCATCTACAATAGATGCAATAACCCCCTCTGCCTACAGTCTAGTACACTACCAAGATGGGCTGCATTCACTACCCAGGTAGGCTGGCCCAGGAACCTGTCCCTTTAAATCTACAAACCAATTGGTGTTCCCTGTTGCATACCTGACTCTGATGAAAGAATACTTTTTCAATTGACTATCTAGGCTTGTCCACCCTCTTTTTGCTTCCTTCTCCCCTCCCTCCCCCCCCTCTGTGCTTAGATATAAGCAAGTCTGGCTTCCCTGTCACACACTAGCCTGGGTTGGTGGGGGTTAGAACAGAGCACCATTTCTTGATCTTGGGACTTTTCAGCTTGCCTCTGCTTTAAACTTTGGGGTATCTTCTTATGTTCATTATATGAATGATTTTCCTCTGGTCTCTGAATCCACCACATGTGTATGGGAATTCTCTTACACTCTATATCTGCCATGTGGATGCTTTCTCTAAACTCTGGGACTGCTACTTGTCTAATTTCTCTCAACTCAGGTAACCATGGGTATTACTCTCTTTACTATTCATTTCTCATCAGAATTTCTTGGTCTCTGCTTTGATGTTTTCCATTTGTTATCATTCTTTAAGCCAGCACCATTTACACTCTTCACTTTCTTCCATGGGGAGTTCAAGGCCAATGCTGTGTGCATTCCATCAAAATCATCCCACACAAGGTTCTATCTTCCACGAGTTTATGGCTCTGTTCTAGCCATTCTTCTTAAGTGAATCTCAGGGACTCTGCTGTGCTTTCCACATGAGTGTGTCTTTCCTACTTTACATGTGCTTAGGACTGCTCTAGCCTTCTTCCTAGACCATAATTTTGTTATATAAATCAACAATTTGTGATTTCTTTCTCAATAAACTCAAAGGTTCATGATTTATCCTTCTTGAGCTTATTTATTTGTTATCAATTCTTTGTTAAAAATTGGACAAAACTCAAAATTGAGGATCATAAATTTGGGAGACCCATCCTGAGCCCCCAAGTCTTCCATAACTATTTTACATATTTACCACCTGTGATGGTTGATATTATTAACCTGAGAGAATCTTAGAGTCACCTAGGTATTGAGCCTCTGGGCATTTTCTTGGTTAGCTTAAATGAGGTGGGAATATCCCCTTACCTTACTAGATAAAAAGGAGAAGGCTAACAGAGCACTAGCTTTGTCTCTCTCTACTACCTGATTGTAGGCTGAATGTGACCAGCTGGTATTCTGTTCCTACTGGCTTACCTTCCCTGCCATGATGAATGGTTACCTTGTACTATGAGCTGAAATAAATCCTTCTTCCTTTGAATGATTTTCTTGTATGTTTTGTCCCAGCAATGAGAAAGTCAATTAATATAGAAAAATTAGACCCAGAAGCATGGCTATTACTGAGGTGGTTTATATTGTCTACTTGGCAGGACCGACAATCATTTAAGACATGAACTTTAGCACTTCCCTGGGGATTATCTTGATTGGGTAATTGAGGTGGGAGCACCCACCTTACCTGTGGGTGACACCAATCCTTGGGCTGGGCTTCTAAATTTCCTGGTAGCAGACTGAATGTAACCAGCTCCTCCAGGTACCTTCCCTCTCTAATCATGATGGAATTTAACGCTGAACTGTCAGCCAAAACAAACCTTTCCTTTCTAGGTTGTTTCTGGACAGGTATCCCATCATGGCAGGGAAAAGGATGGCATGACCAGATCCTTCAGGTACATGCTTAATCCCTTTCTAAACATGATGGAATTTAATACTGAATTGTAAACCAATGCAAACCTTTCCTTCCCTTGGTTGCTTCTGGTTTGGTATTTGGTCACAGCAGTGACAAAGTAAATGAGTCACCATCCTAATTATCACTTAGTATGCACATTTATAGTCTTAGTTTTGGTTAGAATACGTCTCTTCACACTGGAATGTGGACAACCCAAAAGTGGTTACCTTGAATATTTTGTTCACTCTGATACTGTGGTGTCTACATGGTCTGCAGTGAGCGCTCAATAAATATTTTGCAAATGAATGACAATGAAATTTGACAATAACCCTTTTCTCAGAAAGACATTTTGAAAATAATCTAAGTTAGGGTGCACCAAGAGTAGAACAGGACACACAGGAATGTGACAGTTGCCCATGTTTGTGCAGCTGGTAAATATTCAGTGGAAGATTGGTAAGTGAGGTGTCCAAGGAAATGAACTAGGCACACTATCAACCCATTATGCATGCACACCCATGCACAACTATGTGTAGTTCACATACTCACAAAAATTTTAAGCCTGATATTTGTTTTTGAAATGAAGTTAATCTTCTGGTCTTTTGCTAGAACATGGAAAAGGAAAGATCACATAATAATTGGTAGCTTGTAAAGTACAAACTTTGGAAAAGATCACAGGCAAAGAGTCACATAGGGGAGCTGTGCTCAGAACAACACATTCTGAAACAGTCACTGTAGTTGAAAATCAAAGAATGATCAGAGGATTTCAAAATGAACGCCTGTTTGCCAAGCATAAATGGACAGCTAGGAGAACCACTGAGGCACATCTATGCATGCAAACGACAAAGTGTTTTAGAAAACGTCATGTTCTCCCTTTAGACATATCTTATACAGTGCCAACAAACTTTTCATTGGAATGTAGTTGTTACATCTCTTTTCCTGTATTGATCAACTATTATAAAATTTCTGAAGGTTTTCTCATTTGTGCTTGAAATACATTGCTATTCATGAAACTGTATATTTAGAGTTAAAGTACAATTCAGTCAAAGTAGCTAACCAGTCTTCATAGTTTCAATTAATACCACACAAATGTCCAATCATTTAATCAAAAGGATTAATTTTACTTCACTTTAGTGCTGAAGATCTACTAATGATATGGAAAGAAGGTTTCATTTGTTAATTACTTGAATCGTCATTTATATCTGTTGTCAGAAGCAGATATATAAAGTGCTAAATCGTTGAAATAATTACTCTCTCTGCCTTTAATGACTAGATACAGAGACATATGTACACATAGTGAAATGCATGTGCTCCATGAATATTCCAGAACAGTCTTTCCCATATCTGAAACATTTATATGCTTAAAGTATTGATGTTGTCTTGGTTTTTCTTAGCTTTGCATTTTGTGTAAAACTGAAAGACAAATTGCATGTAGTTACTCTGTTGCTTACAGGTATTTTCTATCTTAAATACTTCATTTATAAATATTTTCTCACAATTTATATATGTAAATGCTAGGGGAAAAATATATTCACTCAATGAAGTTTAAGTCCAAATACTGTGTATAGATTTCCTTAGCTGTAATCTTGTCTTTTGTTTTCTGTTAGATCTAAATGGATAATGAGAATTTAAATTCATATATAAAGCTAAACTATATAGCACTTACTGAATTTTGTAGATTAGTGACTCCCAAATAGTTTGTTTTATGGGATGTTTTGCATGTGTACATGTGTATGATATGAATGCGTGTGGTATACTTAATCTCTTTTGTTTTGTGCATGGTTGTGGAGAACAGATGTTGGTGAAATTGAATGCAAAATTCTATGGATAGATATGCAAAAGAGCAGCCTGAACTCAAGTCTGGTAATCCTGCTGTTTTGTAAGTCAGTGTGTTACAGTGTGCTTACTTGCTTCTGAAGTTGCTGGGCGTCTGTCTCTGCTTGGATCTGTGAAAGGGGGCCAGCCTTTCCTTAATTTCCCCTGGATCTGTTACTTCAATAAATACTTTCCTCCCCAAATTGTGTCTGGTTTGGAGATTCATCCCAGTGGTGTGGGGCTGACTACGACATCCCCACACTTTTCTTATAGTTGAATCAGAAAATTCTATATTATAAAATCTACCCCAATTATAGCACTAGAAGCTGCCAAGCTGTTACAAAACTTGAACCCACAGAAAATGAGAGGAAGTAGAGACTAGGAGAAAATTTGGTCAGGAATACCAGTGTAAGTAGGAAAGGACTTCAAAGACAATTGTTTTCTCTATACCCAATCCCACATAATGTAAAAAACATGGACCTAATATGTGTCAATGATTCACAAAGACTCAATATCTTCTTGTTTAGAGAGTGGTAGGCAAGGCATGGTAACTGGTGTCCTCACATGTTATAAAGTGCAATTCTTAGCTGGAAAGGGGAAATGAACTCCTAATGACTCCATTAGGAAGTGTAGGGAAAAGGCACATTCCTTGATCAGGAGTGGAACCCCAAAGAAAGGAGAGAAAGCATTGATATTGAGAAGACTGTATTTGTTGGAATCATGCAATATAAGTTATTGAAGGAAGAGTCACATTCTTCATTCCTTCTGGTGGAACATAAATAAAGAGGATTGATTTCAGAAGAATCCAAGCCTTAGTACTTGCGATGGTTACATTTTGTTGTCAACTTGATATTTTTAATTATCTAGGGTGGTCTCTGAGGATGTGTACAGGAAGGCAGCCTCTCAGTAGGGGGCAGGATGTGAAGAAGTTCAAAGAAGCTAGAACTAAAACATCATTTCCTGTGGTGGGCGGTGCAGGAAGGAAATTCCAGACACTCAGGAAGCTAGTAAGTCTGGGGAAGGGCTGCAAGACCCCACCCTAAGGCTATATAAAGGAGAAGAAATTCTCTCCTTGCCTCCCTGATTGTTGGCTGCTGGTGCTTATTCATGACTTGCACTCGCACCCTGCTCTCCTACCTTTCCTGGACATGGGAACCCAGTTTCCTCGGCCTCACATCATGGACTGAAGAGCAGCTGCTCCCCAGGGAGCCATCAGGCCTTCTGGACTGGATTGGGACTGCTGAGGCCTCCAGCCACATGGACTGAACAGCTACTGGTTTCTTCACCTGTGGGCCTGCAGACTGCTATTATTGGACTGTTATAAGCTACCCCAATAAATTCCCTTTTACTACACTACATTCTGTGAACTCTGTTTCCTCTAGAAAACCCTGATTAACACAATATTCATCAAGTTTTTCCTACAGAGATCCTAGTGGATGTCTATTGAGGGATCTAAAAGAACAGCTTGTGAAAGTAAGTCTTCCCTCCCATACTTTTTTGACTCTTTAAGCTAATCAGAAGAGAGGTGGATAAACACTTTCATATATACCTAAATAATGAGCTATTACCTGTCTTCATGGAAAAAAATATATATCTTACAAAATATAAAATAGGAATTAATTACTTTCTTTGAAATGATTTAAACTTTTGGATTTACAAGGGAAATACTTAAAAGCATTTGCAAACAGGTTATAAAAACATGTGGTGCAAGAAAATTCCTTTCCTAGGAAATAATCACACCTTCTCTATTTCATTAAATAAGGCTTAAGTCTATTCACACAGTTGTATGTGATTCATGGGATTATATTTTAAATTGAAGAAAATTTAAATTGAAAACAGAAAAACTTAATTACATTATTTTAATTCTATAATACTTTCATTAACAACAGACAACCTGATTTTTTTGTTCATATTAGCATTTTACATCTTATATTTGGTACTATGCAAAATTTAGACTTTAATCTTTTATCTGGTGGCAATACATATTTCAATTAAGGCTTTTAATTGAATAACTGTTTTTCATTTAACAGAGTTACTATAGGACTTAAAATAAGCCCCTGCAAGATAGAAAATAGTTCACAAGTTTACTGAGAAAAAAATATTATTATACAGTCAGAGCTTCAAATTCCACAAAGAGAGAATCCTCTGGATTTGTGGTAAGAATGACTTCTTACAGGGATTGTATCTGCTTAGAAAATATGGCAAAGTAATATTATAATTGGATTTAAGTATCGACTAATAGAGAAGTATACCTTCTTTGGTGAAACAAATAAAATAAACCAACATAGTTTTCCACTTGAAATTTAGAGAATGTTTATCAAAACATGCTGAAGGCATGATGACCTTTCCCTGTTCAGTCAATTGGAAATTCCTGCTTCCTTCATGGGATGATATTTCTTTATAATCAGAGTGTAGGTCATACAGTGAATAGCTAGATATTACTTAGAATTGAATTGAAATGTGTTTTGTCTAGGAAACTCTCTGGAATGAGATGTCCATAGAGGCACAATGTTCATTCAACAGGCATCCACAGAGGCTTGATTAAAGAAAGATCCAGATTTTAATGATCTACACAAATGGGTAAAAGGATAATTCAGAGTGAGTTCACTCTCAGAAGAAACAGAATGACATTTTGTAAGAGGTGGGAATGTTTCCATGTAACACTTGTGGTTGACCTATTTGTTTACCTCTGTAATATATGAAATGTATTACATAAAAATCTATTTATATAAGGGTATAGTACATATAATACAAAAATAGATATTTCCAGCAAAATATGGACCAAATGCAGTCCTGTACCTCTTTGAAGAACATCTATCGGGCTGGAGAGATGGCTCAACGGTTAAGGCACTTGCCTCCAGTGCCTAAGGCCCCAGGTTCAATTCTCCATGACCCACATAAGCTTGACCCACTGGCTCTGGTATGCTCTCTCTCTCTCTCTCTCTCTCTCTCTCTCTCTCTCTCTCTCTCTCTCTCTCTTTCACTCTGCTTGAAAGTGAATAAATAAAATATTTTTTAAAAATGAAAAAATGAAAAAAAAAGAATATCTCTCATTAATGGAAGCAGAGAGGCAAGGGGACATTTAAGATATTCTGGTATAGATGGTGTATTCTGAAGTTGACAATTTGGTTAATTAAATTCTGTTCACTTATGGTTGATTTGGGTTTGAGGATAGCATATTAATTCACTATGATTTGGTTTCAAAATACCATGTTAGAATTATCCAGCATTTTTGGGCAAAGATTCAAAATCTTTAAATATATCATATGCCTAAAATATACCTAAAGTGCAGTATGTACTCAGTAAATAATAGTTATTATCATTAGCTCCAATTAACAAGAGAGAATATATATATATATATATATATATATATTTAAATATTTAATATATATACATATATATTATAATTCAAAGTACAGGTTTTTTCCTATATAGGGGTAGAGTAATCTGACTTAAACAATATTCATGGAAATATAGGAAAGAAACACATGTTTTTAGGGATTCGGAGTGATGGTGGTCAAAGCAACTCAGACGAGCAGATAGAAACAGACACAAGGAGAGAAGATTAATGAATTCATTCTTAATATGGAGAAATAAACTATGGATTTTATTATGTTGAAACATGGGTAAATATTAAGGACAAATTGGAAAGTTAAATTTGTGCATTGAGGCTGCTATTATTCAGCAGATGGGTTTTCACAGAAAGATTGATATTGTTTGATACCAGAAGATAGAAGGCGTTGTCCTGGGAATGAC
>PVHP010008258.1:15438-26254 GCA_004024765.1 Zapus hudsonius | reverse complement strand
CTCCTCAATATATCCACAGGTGCATTACACTGCATGTGTTTCCCAATATTTATTTTTTTACTTCTCAATCATTATAATTTAGAAAACTCTTGTGTTATCCCAGTGCTCATCACCATCTGAAAGAGAGAAGCTTCTCTAGACAAGAGTGAGAGTAGCATTATCATGTGTGTATGCTCATTTAAAAACACAACATGCTTGCATGGGAGTTTATTTTTTTATTTTTTTAAATATTTTATTGATTCATTTTCAAGGAGAGAGAGAGACAGAGAGAGAGACAGAAGAGTGAGCACCTGGGCCACCACCTTGTGAGTCTGGCCTATGTGGGCACTGGGGAATTGAACCCAGGGACTTGGGCACTCGAGGCAAGTGCCTTAACTGCTGAGCCATCTCTCCAGCCCTTGTATGGGAGTTTAGTCAGACAACAGCTGGTGTTACTCCCCTAGGGCTCATGACCTCCCCAACTATAGGGTTTATACTAGGTCTTTAGTACCAGGCATGCTTTCTCTCCAGTGGTTGGGCATTCAGTCCAATTAGTGAGCAATCGGTTTCCTCCTCAATAGATGTGCCACTATTGCCCCAGTTGGCACATTTTGCCTGGCTGGCCAGTCTTAAGGTTTGCAAGACCCACTGCTGTTCACCACCATTGATGACTTCTCTCTCCCATAGGGCTGCATGCAGCCAGAGATTTTATCAGCTTTCTGTCAGCTGGTTAACAGGGAAGAGGTTTCCTGCTCAGCTCCAGGTTGATTTCTCAGTGACCTGCAGCCCAAACATATATGGTCTTCAGCAGTAGCATCTTACCATCTCATTCTGGTGGGCAAACAAGAACCTTGACAATGGCCTGTAATGTCTTGGGGGCCTCAGGAACCTCCCTGGCCAGCAACTCACTGAAAGTTATCCCATTCCTTGCACTAAAGCTTTTCTAGTATCAATCTATGGTTACTGGCTGTGCCATTATATGAGCAAGAACATTCAGTGTTTTGGTTTTTGGGCCTGCATTACTTCACTTACTATGAGCCTTTCCAAATACATCAATTTCCCTACAAATTTCAAACTTTTATTTTTCTTTACAGTTGAACAGTACTCCATTGTATAAATGAACCACATCTTCATTATCCATTCATCAGTTGAGGGACATCTAGGTTGGTTCCATTGCCTAACTATTTAAATAGAGCCACAATAAACATGGAAGAGCAAGCATCTCTAGGGTAGTGTCTAGAGTCCTTAGGATCTATGCCAAGGAGTGGTATAGCTGTGTCATATGGTAAATCTATTTTCAGCTGTCTCAGGAACCTCCACACTGCTTTCCACAATAGCTGTACCAGTTTCCATTCCCACCAGCAGTGTACAAGGATTCTTATTTTTCTGCAAACTCACCAGCACTTATTGTCACTTGTTTTCTTGATGGTAACCATCCTGACAGGAGTGAGATGGAATCTCAGAGTAGTTTTAATTTGTATTTCCCTGATTGCTAAGGAGGTAGAACATGTTTCTAGATTTTTATCAGCCATATGTATTTATTGTTTTGAGAATTCTCTGTTCAGTTCTGTAGCCCATTTTTGATTGGATTGTTTAGTTTCTTATTTAGTTTTTTTTTAAATTCTTTGAAACTCCTGGATATTAGTCCTCTGTCAGATGTATAACTGGCAAAGATTTTCAACCATTGGGTAGGTTGCCTTTTTGTTCTGTTTACAGTGTCTTCTGCTGTACGAAAGCTTTTTAATTTCATGAGATCCCAATTGTTCATTAGTCATTTTATTTCCATAGCAACTGGGGTTTTGTTCAGAAAGTCCTTGCCTAGGCCAATATGTTGATGTTTCCCCTACATTTTCCTCTTGCTGTTTCAGAAATTCAGGTCTGATACTGAGGTCATCGATCTATTTGGACTTGATGCTTGTGCATGGAGAGAGATAAGAATCTATTGTCATTCGTTTACATATAGATATCCAGTTTTCCCAACACCGTTTGTAAAAGAGGCTGTCTTGTCTCCAGTGAAAAGTTTTGTTCCGTTTTGTCAAAAAACGGATGACTGTAACTGTATGGGTTTACATCAGAGTCCTCTGTAATATATCTTAAAATCGGGCATGGTGATACCACCAGCCTAATTTTTGTTGCCTACATTTGTTTTGGCCGTTCATATTTTTTTCAGTCATTGCAAATGAATTTTAGGATTGTTATATTGTGTTTTCTTTTTCATTCAAGTCTATGAATTTTGTGATTTCCATCTTGATTTCTTCATTGGCTCATTGATCATTCAGTAGTGCACTGTTTCATTTCCATGAGTATGTGTATGCCCTGCAGTTTTTCTTGCTGTTGAATTGTAGTTTAATTCCATTGTCATCAAATAAAGTACAGGGAATTCTTTAAATTTTCCTGAATTTGTTATGATTTGCTTTATACCCTAACATGTGGTCTATGCTCTACAGTGGGACATCTCTATCACACTTCCCTAGGCTAAACGTCTATTGGGGAAGAGGTGGTGGAAAGACTCTAAGAGGCAAAGCAAGGGTGGGACTGCTTTCAACGCAAACTTCCAGACACAAAATGACCTTGATATTCATGACTTCACAATGCCTGATAATACCTACACATTATCAGAGGAAAAGTTGATAGCATCAAAACAAATCAAAGGCTAATTGACAGGGGGGAAAAGATATAGGGGAGGGTGGGAAGGGAATCATAATGGCTTATGATCTAGGATTATGGAAGCTATCAATAATTTTTAATGAGAGAATATATTTAATAAAAGACAGATACTTTAGATAAAATTATGAAATTTTATTGAAGTATGTTGTGAAGGTTAGGCTTGGTTGTAAACTTATCTTTTTAATTATCTTCGGTGGTCTCTGAGGATGTTTACAGGAAGGCTGCCTCTCAGCAAGGGGCAGGATGTAAAGAAGCTAGAAGTATCTTACTAATTTGTAGTTTTGTCCATATTTGCTTAAGACTCCTGTTTAGATGATCATTGTTAATAATTATTTTATCAACACTTACTACTCATTCCTATTTTTTGTTAACTTTTAGTACTTGGAAAAAAATTGAACATATAAGCCAAATTCTAGGAAAGATTTTATCAATGGATTTTTGAAGTTTATCTTATATTTTAGCTTGAAATATAATTATATGAGGTTTTACATTAACCTAAAGACTACAAATTATATCGTAAATGCTTAGTGCACAATAACATCATGGGCTCAGAGAGAAAAGAAGAAAAACATTGAAAGTAAAAAGATAATATTTGAATATGAGAGATTCAAGATATATAAAAGCATATTAATGTGGAACAATACCTCAAAATATAATACAGCTTTGCAAAAATAACAAAGTAAATACATTTTTCTGTGTCATCTGTTTAGAAAAAAATGATTAGTCATCCCAGATGAGTATTAAGAATTTTTATAATTTATTGCAGCATTTGTTATAGTGCTACAAATTCATGGATACAAATCAAACCACATTTCAGATTAGTGGTAAAAAATGGGTAATTTTTTGTACTTTTTACTAATGGGAATAGAGATTGAGAAGTGGGTAGTTCTTGATTTCCTGGAAGGTTCTTGTTCCTCTTTCTGTTAACACTGAAAATGATGGAAAACAATAAATTAAATATCATGTTCATAATCATTGCCACACTTAAGAACTGATATCAACATCCAAATCAAAGTTTCTTGACAGATTTATGTAAGTGAAGTTTGTTAATCTAGTCATAAAGAGATATGGAATAGAATATTTCTTCCTTTCTTCCTTCCTTCCTTCCTTCCTTCCTTCCTTCCTTCCTTCCTTTCTCTCTCTCTCTTTCTTTCCTTCTTTCTGATTTTTAAAAATATTTTATTTATTAATTTTCAAGCAGAGAGATGAGAGAGAAACAGAGAGAGAGAAAGAGAGAGAGAGAGAGACAGAGATAGAGAGCACACCAGGGCCACAACCTTGTGGGTCTGGCACATGTGGGTACTGGGGAACCGAACCCTGGGCCCAAGGCACTGGAGGCAAGTGCCCCAACCGCTGAGCCATCTCTCCAGCCCTTCTTTCTGTTTTTAAAGATAAACTGGGCCTCCCTAATGCTGGGATTAAAGTAATGTGATGCCATGCCTGACTTTTTTCTTTGTTCTTTAAACAATGCTATGCACAGTTCCAGAAAGTTTTCCTTATTCATGAAATAAATAATGTTTTACAAATATATCCTCCTATTTCAGACTACATCACCATTTCATTTTTTGTAGTGTATCTTACACTTTTATGTTTGGACATTTATACAAAACCAAACTTTAATTTTGTATGTAACACGATTTTTATATCAATTTAATATGTCTTGAAAATGAGTATGTCTTGAGGATGTATATATATATATACACATACATGTATATATAATGAATATAATTGAATCAGCATGAATATTTTAATACATACAAATGTACTAAATTTTATGGGAAATATATGATGATTCATATTTTTGCCTTTGGAATTCATTCACCAAAGTAAAAGTTAATGCTATGCCTGTCTGGATCATATAAGATCTCATTTACTTCATTTAAATAATCTGTGACTCTGTTGTAATTTGTTTGAACTTTGTAAGAAACATCAAATCACATTACCCTTTATGTTATAAGTGTTACATCTGAACATCAGTATGCTTTATTTATTTCTCAGGAGGAAAAACAGCATGAGCAATCTTTGAAATCACAAGGCTCTGCCTGTATTTTATTCCCACTTCCAGTCATCACTTAGGCGACCTGTGTAACCCTTTCTAACATGAAACATCAGCCTTTTAAATTGAAAATCAGAATCCTCAATTCAAACCTATAGTGTCATACCAGAACTAACTCTGAAAATAATTTCAAATTATATTTAAGATTAGTTATTGAAGTCATAAAATGCATTTATTTAAATGTCATGAATAATTTAAGCCAGAAAAAATTAATACTAATTCTTGATGAACTATTAGGTCTTTCATTTAAAACAGAAAAATTTAAAAAGAAACCCATAAATTATAAAATGTTGAGCAATGCACTTATTGATTTGTTTTATAAGTTATAAATATTTATTCAGATAAGTTTCCATTTTATCATGCCTTTTGGGAGTAGGATTATAGCTTTTTAGAATAGATCCATTGAATTATAGATTATTTATTGAAATAATATTTTAACATGTTATGTCTTATAGCTTCTATTCCATTAAATGTGATTAGTTTTCAAAAGAAAAAAAGACAGTAATAATAATGAATGTCTTGAAAAGATAATTTTTCATTAATGCTTAAAAGAATTCACGAAGTTCTGCTTGTAGAAAATACTCAAGTCGTATGTATGATGAAATCTACACACCCAAATTAGACTGGCATGCATATAATCAATATTTCTGGAATCAGGTTAAGACAGGAAGACTTTAGGGGATAAAAGAAGGAAGGTAATGTTATTTCATGTGTGCAGCCATGCACAAATGCAAATCCGTCTTTCATCCAGTTACATTACTAGTGCTAATGTGTAATTGTGATATGGATATAATATTTGGTAAATTTACCACTGCCTGCCTTTTAGATGTCTTGTGATGGTGAAAGCTCACACCATCCTCACTAAGAAGACGTGCGAGTTTCTACAATAAACTGCTCATAGTGTGTCACGATCAGAGAAGTGGGCTCACTCACCTAAATACAGGAGAATATACATGACAATGATTCTACCACAGTTCATCACATAGAAAAAATGTTGTACAGAAAATTCCTCTGAATTGAAACATTCCCTCCAGGTGGTCAAAAAGTCTAGAAATGCAGAAACTTGAAAGGACACAAGTCCCCTCCCTAATGTTATATAAAGGATGACCATGTGTGTGGGGCAGGGGGTGTGAAGGACAATCCAGAGAGAGAATGAGAAAGAAGTAGAAAAAAGACAGACAGACAGACAGACAGACAGACAGACAGACAGACAGACAGACAGACAGAAAATGGGCACAATAGGGCCTCCAGCCACTGCAAAGGAACTTCAGACACAGGTGCCACCTTGTGCATCTGATTTACATGGGTACTGGGGAATCAAACTCGGGTCCTTCTGCTATTTTAAATTATTTTTTTTTATTTATTTAAGAGGGTGAGTGTGAAATAGGCAGACCTATAGAGAGAATGGTGTGCCAGGGCCTCTCGCCACTGCCAACGAACTGCAGACACAAACACCACCTCGTGTGTCTTGCTTTACCTGTGCCTGGGGAATCTAACTAACCAGGATCCTTAGATTTTGTAGGCAATTGCTTTAACCACTGAGATATCTCTCCAGCCCCCTTGTCTTGTTCTGTTCACAACTCCCCCGGAAAAAGTTTTATGCAACAAAGAACATATCTCTTTAAATATATAACTGATTATTTTTGCAACTACTGGAGTAACTCATGGTTTCCTGGAGCACAGTATGTGAGGCAAGTATTACAGGAGGTGATTGGTATAAAGGGTCCTCTGGGCTCTGAATGGGCTTAGAACTCCCGAAGCCAGTCTTGACTTACGACACAGTGAGACTAGGTTATGAAAGATTCATTTTAACAGAGAACAACAGAAAATATAAGTAAAGCACCAAAGCTTATAAGCTGGGACACTGGAAAGGGTCTGAGCAGGTACCTAGCATGGCCACTTGGTTTCTTTAAGCCTTGGACATGTAAATTAGGAGTCCAGACTGGATGAGATTCACTGTCGTGTGGATATATAAAGAGAGAGAAAGAGAGAGAGAGAGAGAGAGCGCGAGAGAGCGAGAGAGCGAGAGAGCGAGAGAGAGAGAGAGAGAGAGAGAGAGAGAGAGAGAGAGAGAGAGAGCTTTCATTGGTTGGTGGGCCAGAAAAGACAGACCACAGACAGAAAAAGTTTAGGAGGAAGAACCAAGAAGCTCTTTTGGACCAGACTGGAGTGTCCTTCTAATCTTGCCAGGGAAGTTGGGCATCCATGCTCTTTTGGGCCTGTGTCTATAAGTAACTCCCTGCAAAGGAGATGCAGAGATAACTTTGCTCCTTACTCATCTCTATCACAATGATTGCTGTGGATGAGATGCATTAAAAAAATGGCCCAAAAAGAGCCTGGTAGAGGGTTAGGGACTAATTCAATAGAGAAGCAGAGAGAAACCCATCAAGGGCAAGTGCTAGCCTCAGTCTCACCTGGACTTTCTTTATACTATAACAGTCAATTATTGGTGATTTGTTGGGGGGGGTGGCAAGTTGAGGGGTTGGAGTTCTTTGTATGTTTAGCTTTTAAGGGTTTGCACATCTATGGGCATATGGAACAGAGGTATGATATCTGACATGAATTAACAAGATTTCATTTGATATTATTAAATTACTACCTCTTATGTCGGTCCTCTTGATATCATAGTTGTTAAGCTATGAAATCCTGAAAGAAAAACATAAATTTACTGATAATTCTTTTTAAGTCATGGTGGTCTAATGGTTAATTAAGCATGAGACAACACTTAACTTTAAAAGTGATTTTACAATTGGAAAGTCTGATTTATGTTCCTGGAAAAATGTTGTATCTCATAAAGAAATTATATTCTAACAGAAATATGATAATAATACTAACCAAGCAATTAGCAAGAATTAAACAAACACTGAATGCAAGATATTTTATAATCCATATCTCATTTCATTTTATCATATTATTTTTTCTATTTCAGACATGGAGAAGCATGAGAAAATTAGTAATTTATTTAAATTTCCAATAACTGAATTTTGAGGTCAACCATTTATCTTGGTGTGTGTATTTGTAGTCTTAAAAATAATTTGAATATCTCTTAATGTGCACCTTCACTACCAGGTATGGAGATCATAATTTAAGACTAAATGCATTGATTTAAGACACTGAAGAAAGCCAATCATCTTGGATTTTTTTTATCTGTGTCTTAAAGTCATGAAGATGAATTATTAAAAGATTTAAGGATTAAATAGTAAATATGAAACTCTCATGGCATCACATGTCTATAATCTCAGCTCCTGAAGCAGGATTGAGATCTTGAGGGCAGCCTTGGCTGCTGAGTGAGACCCTGTCTAAATGAAGCAAATACATGAATAAATAAATAAATAAATAAATAAATAAATAAATAAATAATACATATAAATATGAAAATATAGAATTAAAAATATCTTACTAATTTATGAGTTCCTGCAATGAACATTTATGACCTAATAAATTTATGGCCCCAATTAAGAAAACATGAGGCAATAGTAGGTAAATCTCTCCATCTCTGTGTGGTGTAATTAAGACTCAATAAGGAAGCAAATATTTATGAATTTGTCTTTCTTCCTCTCTGTTTTAATGGTCTTTGTTTTATAAAATCTCAAAATTGTGAAAAAGTAATTTAGATGGCCAGTACACATATGGACACATTAGAGAAAAAGATAGTCATAGGTGATTGTTTCTAATAGTCAATCCAGGGACCTCTTTATGCATCTGCGTGTGTGTGTGTGTGTGTGTGTGTGTGTGTGTGTGTGTGTGTGTGTGTGTGTGTGTGTCTGTGTCTGTGTGTGTCTGTGTCTGTGTGTAAATCATCTAGTCTTAAATGATTGTTTTAGAAAAGATATTTATCTTTATAGATACTATGTTTAATCTACTAAAGATTTCTTAGTGCTAAAATTAAAGAGTAGTTTAAGGAAGATTTAAACAGTAGAGAAATAGATATTGTACATAATTGTATCTTTAGTCATCATATCACTGTTTATTTTATTATCATGGATTTTGTCCTAATTGCAACTTCTGAAAACCCATTTCCATTGTGCAGGCAATATAGCAGCTAACAACATTTGCCTTCTTCAGGATGCAAGGTGGACCTTCCCAGCTGTGGTGGTTTGAATCAAATGCCCCCCAAAACTTAAATGTTTTTACTGCTTGGTCCCCAGCTTCTGGAAATTTGGGGAAGAAGCTTTGCTGGATGGGGGTTGTACTTGGGGGTGGGATCGCCAGCTCCTTGCTAGAGCTCAGCTCCCTCTCTAGCATTGGAGTCTTGAAGTCCCACCTGCTGTGAAAAGGAGTGAAGCCTAACCTCCTCTGCTTGTCTATCTCTTCCTTGCCACCTTCAGGCATCCCAGTGAAACTAAGCCAAAGTAAAACCTTTCCTTCCATAAGGTACTTTTGGTCAGTTTTTTTTTTTTTTTATTTGAGTGCATGATCCAGGTGAATTAGAAGAGGAGCGCATTTTCTTTTATTTTTCTGGATTACAGGGGAATGCGTCTTTCCCTGCCTCCTTCTGGAATCCAGTGGGACATCAATCATCAGCATTCTTTGGTATCTGTTGCACATCTGCCTTCAACTTCTCTGGACAATGTCTCTGCGTGTGTGTCTCAAATGCCCAAGCTCTTTACCTCTACCTGCCTTCAATGACCCTCTTCACATGGACAGCAGGCACACCTTACCCCAGCATGATGTCATCTTTATTGTTTTCATTTTAAATGATCAATTTCCAATTTAGGTCATATTCTGAAGTACTAGACATTACATCTTCAACACCACCTCTTGTTTAAGAGGACACTATTCATAAAGGAAGTAAGAGAAGAAGGTATAGTAGAAGGAAGTGCAGTCCCTTCACTGGTCCTCATGACATCAAGGAGACAGAAAATATCCCCAAAGATATGCTAATAATAATCCAGTCAAAGCAATCAATATTAAAAAGTTCAGTGTGACATTCAGAACACAATGTAGAAACAAAATTACAAATTTTTACATGTATTAAAATTTCAATTCTGGAAATAATGTTTCTCACACTTTATAGACTCCATGTTAAAAACCTCATATGTACTTATTAAATGACAGTTTTTAAATTCTGAGAAAGTAATAATTTTTCAATTAGCAATAGTGCTGCCTTAGATTCATTGAGATAATTAGGACGATCTGACACATTAAAAATAAATTGATTAATGATAAAAAACTTTTCTTGTGAAGCTAATAATTAAATTCAGTTTCACTTGCCTAGTTTGCAAGACAATTGTCTTACTTTTTTCCCCTTTGGAGAGAGTTTTAATTTCAAAAGAGGATATTTTAACTTTTGATCTGAAAAGATTTTGTTGAAAGCCGTTGTGCCTTGTCAAATATTAAGAAGATGAGTAGTGATTCATTTAAGGCAGCAATGCCAGTGACAATGAACTATGAAGGGTGTTATTTTTATAACAGAACTAATTCAAGAAGCAACTATGAAAAAGTCGAAGCCTCGCGAGCTTGTAAAGCACACTCTTGTAATTATCCCTGCTTTCTTCTTCTACAGGAATGAAATCATTTCAAACAACACTATTTAACAGAGACAAAGAAAGCCCCCATGTCTCATAGGTTCCAGCCCAGGAAAATTCAGCTGTTTTAATGACTGCAAGAAGTTGTTAAATGTAATGAATGACATTGAGTAGTATGAACATAATTTCCATTTTGCCTTCTTTTTATGAAAATGCCTTTATGCTTTATTAAAAATATTCTAAAAATAAGACCGCTTCTACAATTGTTAGTAAATCACAGACATTTGTTTTTACAGTTAAGCTGAAAGTTATTTCAGCTTCACCTAAAGGTGAAATTTGCTTATTTTTAATGTCATATCATAAAGCACAACCCCAATTTCTAATTACTTTGATTGTAGTTATTCAAAAGTTAATTTTAAAAGTCATTGAAATATTCTTTGGGTGATACTCTAATTAGAAATATCACTGATAATTCTTGTGACATAGTTAATTGAAAATTCTGCTTAGTGTGATCAATGCAAACTATTCATATGACTAAATAAAACATATGGGACTGAGAATAGTGGGTATCACTTACTCTTTTTCCTAAGCATATATATATATATATATATATATATATATATATATATATATATATATATATATA
>PVHP010008258.1:0-15338 GCA_004024765.1 Zapus hudsonius | reverse complement strand
AAATCAAATCAAAAAATTTTCACAGCTGGGATATGAATCATTTTAAAGCTTCATCTTCCCCATTCAGAATAGTCTCTATCTATGGGATTGCCAACCCAGTGATATAAAATAAAACTCTAATTAAAAGTTTTTTCTAGGATTGATACCTAATGCAGACTTATGTCTTATCATGCGGACTATATAGGGTTTGATATGTAAAGATATAGAAACATAGTTTACAGAAGATGCCCTGGTATACATTTATGAAAATGGCATACAAATTTCTATGAGCTGGCCAGCCCAGAAGCTCAAAAGTGGCTGACTGTCAAGAACCCTTTTTTTGTTCTTTTCTGCTGGTCCCCACCATGGACCCATTGAGGATCAGAGTATCAAGCACCCAGGAAGCTAGAATCTGATATCGTAGATACCTATAATGACTGCTCTTTAGAACAGCAGGACACATATCATAGTCAGCAGCAAGAATAATGAGGAAAGACCAAGGCTCTGTTGACTACACACACCTTCTGCTAATGGCATCTCAGTAGAAATGGTTCTGTGGTCTTTACGGAAGATAGCTGTTAGAAAAAAAAAAAGAAGTAAACATTTGTTCTCCCAGTACCAGTCTCTGTTACTTGAAAATATGATTGAATTGATGCTTAATTTTACCGTTCACTTGTGGTACTTGGGTTTTGTGAATCACTACATGAAATCTCTCAGAGGGTCAACATTCAATACAAGATGCTGAATGGCTGAAAAGATAGACTGAGATAGCTCAGGTAACCCAGAGGTAACCAGCAAATCTGTTCCAAATGGCTTGGAAAACAATGTCAACAATGCCAGCTCTGTTCTAGCAGCACTTTAGCTCCAAGTAACTTGGGAAGAAATCTTCAAACTTGATTTCAGCCACTGCAAACAAATTCCAGACACATAAACCACTTTGTACATCTGGCTTTCCATGGTAATTGGGGAATTGAACCTGGCTCATTAGGCTTTTTAGGCAAAAAAAAAAACTTAACTGGTGAGCCATATCTCCAGCTCAATCAAACTTTATATATATTTACATATATATATATATATATATATATATATATATATATATATATATATATATATATATATATATATATATATATATATGCTTCCATTTATATGTAGATATGTGTGTGTGGAAGGACTACCCATAAAAAATAAAAATTGGGTCAGAAGACTGTCTTCAAATGCCATGAGTCCAAAAGAAGTAATCAGTAATCCAGTGTGTTCAGTCAACACTTACCATGTATATTCACTATTATTTAAAAGAAAGTAGAGCCTCCTCCTCTCAGAACAGAGACTTATACTTGAACAGAGAAAACTTTTTAAACTATTCTGAAGACATTTTTCCTCTCATGGGAAGCATTAATTTATCTGTGCGTGTTGGAACAGTATTATCAATGTAAAACTATAAAATGCTAGATTAACTCAAATTATTTGATACAAATAGATGTGTTTTCTTAATTCCAAGTTTCCTTTTAGTTAGAGAGGTCTTCCCTCCTCCTCTCTTATGTGTTCAGGAGCCTGAAGGGTTTGTTATCTAAACAACCTCAGCATTCTCCTGTCTTCTTTGAGACCAGAGTGACAAAAACCATTTTAATCACAGGACAACTCCCTGGCAACTATTCATTCAAAGTCTTCTGACACAGCTTTCAAGAGACCACATGGTGCTTTGTGATTGGATTCTGCATTCTCCATGATGCTCAGACACTCTGACAGAAATCTTCAATGCCATCTGCCTGCTGAATCTGCTTTAACTGAAAATTGTGACACTAGCTATTTCCTCTACTTCTCTGTATAAATCTTCGAATTCAAATTTTTGTGGCTAGCCTCAAGTTGTCAAAATTATCATATAAAATTGTTAATGTAATGATGAAATTTTCATAAATGTACAACACAATTGCTTATTTCATATTTTCTTTTCCCATTACCTAAATTTTCCCATCTCTGCTATCGCCTTTCTCCTCCCAAATAGTGGTCCTTCTATTTACATCAACTATACATAGACGGACTGAATTTTAATCTTATTCTGAATACTACAGTGAGCATATATTATTTGACTGAATCCGGTTATGTTGCTTCACAATGTGATCCCCAGCTCCATTCATTGTTTTATAATTTAATTGTTTTAAGAATGAATAAAACCTATTACACATCTGTAATACATCATCTATGTGAATGCATTACATGTAATCATATTTTCGGTATTCATTCATCTGCTGCTGAGTAACTAGACTGAATCCATATCTTGGCTATTGTAACTCATGTGCCAGTGAACACGGATGTGGATGGATCTCTGTGGGGTGCTGGCTAACATTCCATGAGGTATATGTTCTGTAGTGATAGAGCCGCACCAGGAGATACTTATAGTTCCAGTTTTCTGGGAGACCATCCATACTGCTTTCATCCAACCAGCGGTCTATAAGGTTTCTTTTCACCCTCATTCTCACCAGCATGTGCTATCGTTTATTTTCCCATGACCATTATTAGGACTGTGTTGAGATAAACTCTCAATGTAGTTTAATTTGCAATATCCTGATATTCTCTTCATACCTAAATAAGCCATTTTTATATTTTCAAGCATCACTGTTAAATTGTTTTGCTCATATGTTAGTTTTTTTTTATTTAACTTGCAGTGTTCTTTATAAATTATGATAACTAGTGTTTCTTCTGAACAAAAAATCCCTATGACTCTTCAAGACTACCCATCAGCAGGTTCTCTTCATCATATCACCTATGTATTTCCTTTGTATCACTTATCAGTGTCTAAAGTACTTTGTTTACTTTTCCACTTTCCTTGTTAGCTTCTCATATAGAATGTGCTCCATGGAAGCCAGGTCGACTCTACTGTCTTATTCACCATTTCTCCCACTAGTTAGAATGATTTTCTTATCTTAAATATCTCAGCCAGTATCTTTATGTCAATTACAATGTTCAAATGTCAATGTAAATATTATCTTATATTAAGATCACACATGAATAATGGAATATCTTGGAGTTCCTTTGTCCAAAATAAAACATCAGGGCAAAATGACATCTGATCTGTTAACAAATTATAGAGGCTGTAGCTTAATCTAGAGTTTTCTGTCTAAAACTAGAGTACACAGTTCACAAACTTTATAACATAAAACCTTCTGGGAAATCAAAGCCAAGCACAGTACATAAAAACAAAAGTATCATTTCTGGCCAAGAATTGTGCCATGCGTTTACTCTGACAACACGCTGCCAATTCTGTTTATGTGATCCCAAATAAATGCTTAAATATTATAAGATTAGATACAATTTAAGGAAAGAAAGATTTTTTTCTAAGATGAACTTTGATACGGATATAATTGGCTGAAATTTTCATGGCTGATTAATATTTAATGAATTTCAGAAGTCATGGAAGAAAAGTATATAGATTATTAAGATTTACAGAATAAATGTAGGTCATTGACGATGTTGCATCTGCTTCAATGATGTTAGGGAGCATTGCATGTACTCACTAATGTCCTTGTAATGGAAAGAAAAAAACATTTAACGCTCAAGATCATATGTGAATCAATGTCAACACTAACACATTAGGTGAAGTTAATTAAGATTGAGCAGTCCAGAAATCTGAGAGCTAAGGAGAAGTTGCAGTGCCCGCAGTTAGCCATTTAGAATCACATTCGAAACAAACAAAAGCAAACCTAATGGCTCTTAAATAGCTAGTTTCATGGTGAGAAGGAAATATATTATTAAACAGAAACAGCTTTTAACAGAGAATAATTTATAATAAAAATGTCAATTTGTCACTACAGAAGCTCTGCATGAATTATTAGTTATTAAATATCTTCCTATTTTAAGAGCTCAAGGAAAATATTCTGAGCTTTTCAGTAAAGAAGTTTTAAAAGTATTAAATGTAATGAAAAGCAAATTATTTAATACTTTTTTTCACTTTCTATTGCGTTTTGTAATAGAAAACAGAAACAAAAGAGAATAATGTTATAGGATGTGATTGAAATGGTTCAGAAAAAAATCATAGAAACAGGATTACTTAATGCTTGCCATCCATGCCATATGACACACATCAGTGGTCAGGTCAATTAACTGACATGGAAAACTGAGAATTTAACTGTGCCATGATGAGAATATTTTTTTTATTTTGTCATTTTTGACCTAAGAACACAGACATCTGAATTTTCCAGTGAGCAGTGATATCTGAGGTTCTCCACTGAAAGGACCATGAATATTATGCAGGTTCTATAAGTATATAGTTTAATTTCAATTCAAAATTTGTGATAATTCTAACAGTATTATTTCTGCTTAAGTTTGTTTTAGCTGTGTGTGGATTGTGTGTGTGTTTCCATATAAATTGTTGAATTGTTTTAATTTTTTAAATTTCTGATAAAAATCATCATTAGAATGTTCATCAGAAATAAGTGAATTGGGCTGTTGAGATGGCCCAGTGGTTTAGGTGCTTGCTTGCAAAGCCTAAAGGCTCAGGTTCAAATCTCCAAGTACCCAGAAAAAGCCAGATGAACAGAGGGGCACATACAGCTAGAATTTATTTGCAATGGCAAAACGCCCTGGCAACTCTCTCTCTCTCTTTCTCTCTCTCTCTTCTACTTATAAAAATCAATAATTTTAAAAAGAGAAATGATTGAATCTGAATATATACATTGTTTTTGATTATATGCCCATGTGTGCAATATCAATTCTGCCAATCCATGAACATGGGGTGGTCTCTCCACCATCTGGTATTTTCTTTTACTTCTTATTTCACTGTCTTAAAGTTTTCTTTGTAAAAGGCTTTCAACATTTTTAATGAGATTTATTCTTGGGGTTTTTTTTTGGGGGGGGAGTGGCTATTGTGAATTGAATATTTTTCTGATTTCTTTCTCAAGATTCTTATTACTAGAGTATATGAAAGCTAGAGTATTGTACTTTGATTTTGTATCCTGCATCTTTGTAATCTTATTAAGTCTATGAGGTTTATTTTATTTTATTTATCTTATTTTTTTGGTAGAGTCTGTAAGTTCTTTGAAGTATGGGATCAGGCCATGCCAGTAGAGATAATTAATTGCATTTATTGCTTGGCTATTCTTTTTCTTTTTATAACTTCCTATTGCCTTATTGCACTAGAAAAGAATTCTAGTACTATATTGGATAAGAGCAAAGATAGTGATCACCTTCATCTCATTCCAGATTTTATGAGTTCTCATAAACGTGATTGGTTTACCTTTCCTTGTACAGGGAAGAGGAAGATAATGGTACAATCACTAACCACTGGTCTTCACGCTCTGCTTTTTCGCACTGACCCTTTCATAACTCTGTGTGTTCCATTTTACATGCAGCTCATGGTTTAAAAATTCAATATCTATATAAATTCTCTACAATCATGTGGCCAGTTAATACCCTAGGTATGGTTCTATGCAATATTTTTTCTGAATGACAAGCACAGAAAGTGGCTCCCATACAATCAGGTAGTCTTATTCTGAGGTAGAATTGAATGATTTCAAAAGGTGCACAGCTAAGTCATTGCCTAACAGGATCATAGAGCAGGCGATGTTATAATCTTTTAACCCTCTTTCCTTTAACTCAAATTATTCAGATGTGCCATGTGTATTACATAACACCATAGAAAATAACTTATTTAGGGAAATCTATATTTCTATTGGAATAATTATAATGTTCCACTTTACCCTCTCTAGAGCATAAAATAATGAATAATTTTTCATCTGCTAAAATGTCATCCTTTTGAGAATTTTGTAAGAGCTTTCTCATTTTTTGTCTACAGCTAAGCTGGAGGTAACACCCTTATGAAATCAGCTGGATCAGAGTATATCATGTACAAAGCTGTGATCTTGAATCATGGCATGCCATAATTCTTTTGATTCAGGCAAACTTTGTATGTCATTCACCCCAACTACAGAGCTACCTCTCACATCTGAGGTAAAGTAGGTGTGGGTTAAGCTTGTGAAACCGTAAATGCAGGAACCTGTCTACATTTCTGCAAAAATGAAAACTTTATCTACCGAATGTCACCATGATGCTGCAATTAGCATCAGAAACATCACATTAAACTAGACTGTATAAGAGCAGACATAAATTGCAAGAAGATTACTTAGGGCTTTTAAATGCGGGCATTTACACCTCCATTAACAAGCCATGATGAAAATAGCTAGTAGACAGATAAAGAAGACACCCCATCCATATAGAGCTAAGGTTTGACATCCTGCTGAGTTTTGCTACTACACAGATGGGTACTTGAAGTGTAATTTATTCTATGATCACCAAACATGTGTTGGCTTACTTCAGATGCCAATAATATGCAAATAATATGCCCAGAAACTGAAGGAGCTCTTTAATGTTTGTGTTTATCCTTGCAAGTTTTCTAGTTACACAGTTTGATCATTATAGGTTGTTTTCAAACAGATGAATACACAATGCAAAACTGTGGCTGGTGTGGTTACCTTATGACCAACCAAAGTCAAGTAAATACTATTTTTATCTAAGATTGTAGTTCAAATGTCACTTTTGAACCTTTCTTTTGGAGATGAGATTGATTAATACTATTAGGCTTTGAAGTAGAATAAAACATATATTATCTCAATGGCAGGAAATTTAAATTGCTGTATTATTTCTAATAGTTTAACATTTAACTGTAGGAGTTTCATGAATATATAAAAACAAAGGGTGTTAAATTGAACATCTATTATGGTATTTTTAATTTCACATGTACATGACAAGTGCATGCACAGAAGATACATTAAGATTCTCATTTACTGTGTCCATCCCATGTGCTTGCTTATTCTACTGAATTGTCTATGAACCTAACACTTATTAACCCCCACTCCTACTCATGTAATACATATTTTCCCAGGTTCTCTCTTAGCTATGTGCATGCTGATTGCACTATCATTTAGGTTTATTTTTTAAAAAAATCATTCTGTGTTTTTGTTATATTTGCAATGTAATCACTTCCATGCGTCACAACTCTTTTCCAGCATAAAAAAGTAGATCTACAAACTATAACTGTGTATGCACATGCAATTTATTTAGATATCCTTTTAGACTCTAGTTAAAAATGCTAAACAAAATATTACCTGTTGAACAATTTTAAAACATCCCATGTGTAGATTAAAACGTCACTAGAGTTTGAGGGTAGCAAGTGTACGATGTATCATACTCTATTTTGTAAAATATATTTTACAAACCTATAGAATGTATACTACTTGATTGAGCCTTGATGTAAACTGCTGACCTTATTTAAACAGGGTGATTATGATGTGTCAGTCTACACTGATAAAATGTAACAAATGTCCCCTGCTAATGTGTGCTGATGATGGATGAAATTATGTACATATGGCAGCATGTCGTGTATAGAAATCTCCAACTTCTGCTCAATTTTGTTGTACACTTTAAACCGTTTTTAATATGTGTGTATGCATGTATGTATGTATGTATGTATGTATGTATGTATGTATGTATGTATGTTTGATCACAGCTTGAGTTATGTTGCTCTCTTCAGGTCATCTCTTTATACTCACTTTTGGTTTTAGTTCTCTCTTTATAGTTTTAATTCACATTTTCTCCTTTATATAGTCATAGTTATTACATATTTACCATGTTGTGTTCATATTTATGCGTTTGAGTTTCTTCACTTAATAGGATCCTTTCTAAACCTATCCATTATCATTCAAATTTCATTTTTCTGTTCTGTTGCACAGAATTCCATTTAGTACATGTATAAAATGAAAAACAGCCTAAAGTTGGAAGACATAAGTAACTCTATCTTGTAAACTTGAGCTAAACATACACCTGGCTTCAATACAAGGAAATTTAGCTTGGAAGCTACACCAGGACACCAGAACTGATCTGTGAACAGGTCAGTTTGTACCATACTGTTATGGTATTCTACCTCACTGTTAGGGCAACCTGTGTTTTAGCTATTATTGTTAATATTTTTTTCTTCTCTAACTTTCTTCTTGGCTTCCTGCTGCAGAGTAGAACTGTTAAAAGGCATTCCATATCTTTGCTAGGGTATATGCTTTTCTTTCTGTATAAAAGATGCATGTTAGAGAATTTTGCTGCTGCACTTGGGCCTAGATGCCCTGTGTAGCTTCTGGACAGCTATAAAAGACTTTCTACTGGTGATTCTCATGTCCAGTGGTCTTTCTGGGGGAATTCCTTATAACACCACATTTTCTTTACCCTCTCATCTTTCAGTGGCCATCTTGGCCAATTCCCATTTTTAGCTACTGTAAACAGAGCTGCAACAAACATGGATTTTTGAGTATCTCAATGGTGAAGTGTGGAGTCCTTAAGGCATATACTCAGGAGTTTTACAGCTGGGTTGTATGGGTTTGTGGGATAACATCATAGTACTGATATAATAATATTAAGATTTTTTAAAAAATCATTCATCTTACAAGCATATTTCGGTTGTACATTTACATGTTTGTTTTCTGTCCTCCAGCCAGAATATCTAACATCTTGAATACAGCAACAAAAGCTGAGGAGGATGTAAATAAAGAGGAACCCTTGCTGACTTGGTGGCACTACAAACTAGTTCAACCATTGTTAAATTCGTTCTAGCGGTATCTCAGAAAGTTAGAACTAGCCCTCCCGTATGATCTAGCTATATTATTGTACAGATTATATGAAAGCCTTTCACATCACTTTTCTCATATTTCCTTTGTGAGATGTTAACACAAAATCACAATGGGCTACAAAAATGCTGGAAATTAGTTAAGTATTTGGACAAGTGCATTTTTAGGTTATAATTTGGATTTATGTGACTAAATGAACAGGAACAAGGATCATTAAAAGTGACTAACAATGGTGGCTACATTTATTCATTAATTTAATGGTTTCACTTTTTTATGTATTTCTCTCTTCCAGGTAGCATATGACTAATGGAAAGAATGAAAATAAGTATTGTTAAGTCTACAGCATCAATCATTATTATTATTCAATGTTATTGAATAGATAGCTTCGCAATAATAAAATTTAAAAATTTCAGAGTCTCCTGAAGTGGATAAAGATTTAGCTGGGTATTGAAATGGATTCGAGTCATGACATTCATTTAAACATTATTATGAAACAATTCAGATTCAATGAAATCTAAACTTAAGTGAAACCAATATCCAGTTCTATAATGAATTATTATTAGTTTCACACAAAAGCATTAGCCTTAAATATTTATTTTCTATACAATTATAATTTGACTATACCAAATTATAGTCTATTGGAAAAAACTGCTTCTCTTTAGCTAAAATAGGGCGTGTTAGACCCATTGGTGACCATGTTTTGAAAGTGTAATGAACACTTGGGAAATGTCAAGATTCTGTTGGGGATTTTATAAAATAGGATGAAGAAAAATGAGGCATGCATGTTTTAATTATATGTCTCTAGTTTCTCTGTGAATCTGCAGATGATAAACTACCTGTGATCTCATGTGTGATAGAACACTGCTGGTTCCTTAGGGCTGAGATATTGCTCAATGGTTAAAGGTACTTGCTTGAAAACTATGACTTTTTGGATGTGTTAATGCAAAGAAATATCAGAATTCACTATAGCCAAAAAGGAAAAGAAAACTGTCTCTATTCCACATGCTTCTCATATCTTGTATTCAGTTATTTTCATGGTGTTTGTCTTTTCTCACAGGAGCTCACGTGACAATGTCACTGAAAGTTACAACACATTGACACACTTGACATCCAATTTACTTAATGCTGGGTCAGTGTGGGAGATTGAGCTGCTATGTGCTAGGAAAGGCTGTATACCCCTGAGGAAGAGCCTCTAATCCCCAGGTACTTGTTAAATAATTCTCATGTCTCTATAACAATGATCCACGTCATAGCAAAATACATAGGTAAGAGATTACCAATCAGTGTCATACTAAAATATATACATATTTAATAGACTGCTTTGAGCTTTAATGTCCTCAGCTATACATATATCTTATATATATGTGAGTGTATGATATATATATATATATATATATATATATATATTAATCATACATATGAATATTTGAAATATATATAATGAAAGTGATCCGTTCCATAGCTCTTATACTAAAAGTAAGATACAGAGAGACATGGAAACTGATTTGCATAGCATCATTTTAATAATCATCACACTCATTTTAATTTTAAAGCAGTGAATTTTTTAAGCTTTGTAGTGTAGCTTCATTTGTTTTATGTCTGTCACCATTCAGAACTAACTTACAAAATACAGTTAGTTGTTGCATTAACAAATTTATAAATACACAATGATACAGGCTGCCAGTTCAAATTAATATCAAGAGAATTATACAAAGCAGTTCACAAATAAATCTTTTCATATCCAGATACTTGTTTATTTCATTACAAACTATTATTTCTCTGTCTCTCAAACTCTGAAACCCTTTACATTGATAAATCATTGATAACACAGAAGATAGTCAGGGCCGCGGATATATTTTTCATACAATTTCTATTGAATTAAAGCATTTAATGTTTCCTGTTTAATCCTTTTTTTTTTCTTTCTGTGAGTCAGGGTTGGGGGGAAATGTTGAAAGGTTGATCCTGACCTGATATTCGTAGGTGTCGGGACTTTTAGTAAGGGACACATGTTAGAAAGTTAAGTCACACGTTGCATGAACTCAATGGTGCTATTGGAAGCCTGACCCCTCATTCTCTCTCTGCTTACTGAGCAATGCCATATAAAGAATCCTCCACCATATGCACCCCATGATACACTGAGTTTCCACAGATCTGTGTCAAATGTGAAGTAACTCTGGACTGAGTACTCTGAAATGCTGAGCCTAAACCAGCTTGATATTTTTAATCTCAGGTGTTTGTCCCTGGGACAGACTATGGACTCACCAGATTCCTTCCCTGAATATCACAACTGGAAGAATGTTGCACATCCCGACGTGATGACTTGTTTCACACTATACATTCATTTTTTATGTTTCTGTGTATAAATAGTTATTTTAAAACCTTGAGTGTTGCTGGTAAAGCAAGCATAGTTGAGCAGCTAGAAGGCTTGCCCAGCGTCAACAGCAAATATCAAGGCCTGGGTTCATCCCTAACATCACATGAACCAGCTTGGTGACACAGCCTGTGGCCCCAACATTCAGGAGGTAGAAGAAAGATAATCAAAAGTCCAAGGTCATCTTCTCTCACATAATAACCTTCAGGCCAGCCTGAGATACATTAAAGTTTTCTCAAAAATAACTAAATAAATGCATGGCAACAATGTGTCAGACATTTGCTAAATGATGGAAATAAAACTTTGAAAAAAATCACAACCACTTCATTTTACTAACTTTTGAAATTCTGAGACAAAGTGTATCTTTTTAAATTGCTTGATATTTTCACATGGAGTGGAAATTATATAAACCCGGTAACAATATCATCCAAACTGCTAAAATCCAAGACCACAGAATTTTTATTTTATAGCAGTTTTAGACATGGCAGTAGAGGGGGCTCTGCAGAGCCTCCTGTCATCCCTGGTGTTGAGGCTCTCCAATGCAATAGCAAAAAGTTGAAAGTTAATAAACTTATGTTGAGCCAGTAAAATTAACCAAAGCCCATACTTTATGTTTTCATTCCTTATTCAATATTCTTTTGTGTTCCAAGACCTTCTCCAGAAGAGCACATCACAATTACTAACCACATTTCCTTGTTTTGATGACATTCACCATTTTAGATTATAGAGACTAGGGAATTTGAAGAAATCTCCACAAATAAGAACTTTTATTTTTTTATATAATTAAACTGAATATATCTTTTAATCTTCTAGTTGTATTAGATTAAAAGAAAACACTCCCAGGAAATCAAGTGGGTTTGAAGTTTTAGTTTTCATACAGCTCCTTTTCCATTTAGGTTGTTGTATCCCTAGAATCAGAGGCTCTTCTCCACTGTGGGTGTTTCTATCAATAGTTCTCACATTTGAATAACTACCCCCCTCGTTTGTACTTTTGGGATTAAAATGTAATTGCTGCTTCATGCTTGCTAATCCTAGTTTATTTTTCTTGTCATGATTTCCTTCACCCACACAATTCTTTGTAAACAGCCCCTCTATTAAGCTCTCCTTGAATCATACATATAGAGGTGTGCAAGTTTTCTCACTGGAACTCTAAGCAGTGCACTATTGAATCAAATTTAGCCTCTCCTGACACTGAGGCAGAACTAACTACTTTTAAAATGTAAAATGGTACTATACCACTTGCTATGAGACATTATTTGATGATAATTATCATTGTTCTTGGACTAGAGCTCTCATTTCTTTAGAATTATTCCACCTCTAACACCACTGTAACTGTATTTTTTTCTATTTCTTTGCTACCTGTAACTTACTAAAATTTCAAATCATTTCATTTTCTTGCATCATTTCCCCATGCCCATTATGCTTATCTAAAAACTGGTTATTCTCTATGTAATTCAGTAAGACTACGGTCATAGGAAATAGCCCCAGGTTGTTATTCTATGAACCTTCCTATGGGTCTTTGAGCACTTGTATGAAATCCAAGAACCTAGTACACACTGAGCTTCCTGACATCATCTCAAAAGGCAGTAAATGAAAATGTCATGAATTTCACCTTCCAGTAGATTACATATGTTTCTTGTGTGGTGTCACATGGTGCACAGGAATTAACCAGCTAAGCTTTATCCAAAACATGTCCAGAAAGGTAATTTTACATAATTTTAAACTTGTTATTTAAATCCAGTAGTAGTCTATACTTAATCAACCTCACTTTAAAGTACTTTCGTCTTAAAATTATGGCACTGTTTGGAAGAAGAATCAGAGGTTAGAAACAATCAGCGCCTCAAGGAGATAGGTAAGAAAATCTAGAAAAACCTCAAAAAGACTGACAAGTTTAGTCCCTTATAAAACTGATGGGACTTTGGTGCAGAGAAAACCTGTTAAGCAATGCAATGCTTATCAGTACTCCTACCTGCAGAAACAAAGGAAATGGGAAGCGTGGATGATGACTGATTGTGACATATGAATACATTTCATTTTCAAGGCTTTGACAAAATGTGAGGCACACTAAAAGGATTAGCATTATTGTGGAAGTTAAACGAATGAACATTTGATAAAACCAAAGGCTGGGTTTAGTGGTGCCCCCCCTTTAATCTCAGCTGGCTGAGCTACTGGGTGTGTTCCAGGTCATCCTGGTCAAGAGAGACCCTTTCTAAATATATATATATATATATATATATATATATATATATATATATATATATATCCCATCATATATATAATCACATCATATATATATATATGAGTGTATATATATGATCTCTATTTCTGTATTTTCATGGGATTTCATTAGCCAACATATAAACTTCCTGTCTCCTAGCTGATTTGAGTAATACCAATCTTGTGATTTGAAACACATCCTTCATTTAATATCTCTTTTTAAAGGATATTTTTAACCTATAAACACTTCATTAGGTCACTAGGATATAAATATCAGTAACTATCATTGCCAAATATATAAAGGCATATTTCAATGCTATTCTTGTGAATAACCTTAGATTTTAATTACGACATAATCATAGAGAGATGGTGATAAGAATTTTGACTTTTTTTAAAATGTTCTGTCATTTTTAGACCAAGATCCTGGATTTGAGAAAAAATAAATGTGCTTAAAATTGTATTAGTTCTTCAAACACTGAGACAGTGGCTGAATCGATCTCCAAAATGTTCAATTTAGCTGAAACCTTCCTTGTCAAGTAATCAATGTGTTTACTGAATGATAAAAGTGGTGTCATGAAACTAGAGAGTCTGTGTTATTTGGAAGCTGTAACGTAGGGCAGGGAAGATTTACTTCATGAACTTTACCATCCTCAGTCAGATTTGATAATCTCAGGAAGTGCAGGACATATGTTTACATTTTTGTGAAGGACCAGGGTGAGGTAAACACTTGACCTCATGAGTAAATGCTGGGCAAAGATTGGTGAAGTGATTGAGCCATCAGATGGTGCTTTGTTGATGATGGCTTTGATTTTAATTTCAAGAGTTTTTGACTGCCTTCAGAATGGAGTTAAAAGTACAGAAACCACCAACATGAAACTGAAAGATATTGTCTGACTAAATAGGATGTCTTCTTTGCCTTCCCATTGATCTGCAATCAATTACATCAAGGAAATACATAAGGTATGTATTACAATCCCTGAACTATGTTCTGTTCTTCGGCAGCTGAGTGCACATTTTTCCTCCATTTTGCTGCGGTGATCCCATTAATCATTATTTAAATTCTGGAAACTAGACATCAGTTTATGAAAAGGAAGCCTTGAAGAAATGTCCTTGATGCTGAACAACACTTATACAAATGGCAGCCTATTGAGAGAGGAGGAAAGAAGATAATGACTACTCAGCTTTACAGAGAGAAAAGCTGAGTCACCAGGAGGTTAAGTGGCTTGCTGAAGGTCACAGTAGAAGCACTATTATATATACTCGGCCTCTCCTTTCTTTAATTCTTCTCTATATTTTTCCAAGCATATTAAGAAGCAAAAAATGGTAAACATTCTTTCTTTATATAGCATGTTCATTCTTGTAATTTGGTATCCATGCTAAAACAATGAAGGTTTAAGCTTTTGTTTTGCTTTGTACTTTATACAGATAAAATATTTTATTTCTTATTTCTTTTTGTCCTTGTCACTGTTTTATGTTGCTTCAAACAGAGATCAACTAGAATATAAGGGAATTTACTACATGATGCCAATAAAAATTTCTCTCTAAACAAAACACTGTTTTACAGCTACTGATTTATGTAGAATACACTTTGCATTGCCTATTTTGTAGTAATGTCAGTAATACAAAATCAAAGATGATTTTGATTTTATACTGCATAAATCTAAAATATCATATATAGTACTGATGGTTATTTTCTGAATTATTTAAATTAAAATAAGTTGGTGTTTTAACTTAGTTTAGTCATTGTTTAAGATGCAGGAATGCCTGAATGTGATTCCCCAGGTTTTATTGCATGATGGGGAATGCCTCTTTTCCCATCACTCAGGAGGTAGATGCAGGTGAGAAGTTGAAGGTCATCTATAACTACAAAGTGAATTTTAGGTCAGTCTGGGGTACTTAAGACCATGCTTCATAAAACAAAACAAGCCCAACACATTAGAAACAAGTAATAAACATAAAATTTTAATGTGCTGTTGACCAAAGTGATCCATGAGGTTCCAAAAACAGGACAGAATTCTGTCAAGGCTCTTGAACACCCTCCCCAGGTCTGAGACGAAATCCTGTTGCTGAAGAAACCGCAGAATACCATTGATCTTCATCGAGAGCCCCAGCGAGGTCTGGAATGGTAACCAACCCCCAGATGGCAATTAGTGAAGGGATGGAGG
>PVHP010008257.1:29028-54037 GCA_004024765.1 Zapus hudsonius | reverse complement strand
TTTAAAAAATATTTTATTTATTCATTTTCAAGCAGAGAGATAGAGATGAGAGAGAGAGACAGAGAGACAGAGAGAGAGAGAGGGAGAGCCCACCAGGGCCACCACCTTGTGGGTCTGGCCCATGTGGGTACTGGGGAATTGAACCCGGGGCCTTAGGCACTGGAGGTAAGTGCCTTAACCGCTGAGCCATCTCAGGCACTGGAGGTAAGTGCCTTAACCGCTGAGCCATCTCTCCAGCCCTTAATTTTTTTTAACTCCTCCTCCAGGGAGTTTGAGTGATGAAGAAATAACCAGGGGCCATTTCAACCACCCATCCCATCCTCATCCTGATCCCAGGAACCACACTGCTGGCCTTGGCCAAGAATAAAAGGAGCTAGAATTGCAAAACCTTCTTACCCAGTAGAGTTTCAGTTTTGTAGACTTTGAAGACTGAGATGTGAAATGTAGCAAACTGCATGTAAGATTTACCAATAATTGTTTGGAGAATTCATAGCTGGGGTTCTCAGAACGTTCCTTTTCATTCTTCCTGGAGCTTGGGACTGGACAGTCTCTGAGGCCCTCTTATCTTCCCAGACATCCTTTGATCCACCCACCTTAAACAGAACAGGAAGAAGGGTTTGTTTTCAGCACTGTTACACCCTGCGTGGAAACATTTTAGGTTGTGTATGAGACTGGACAGCTTAAAAACATCTAAAAATAACACCTCAGAATGTGGTGTTTAGAATTTCCTTTGAAAATGAATAAAAAGCAATTTTAGCCTTGGGTTAAGAAAGCTTAGCAAAAATTATCTTGCTGAGGAAACTCCTTTGTGGCAACTTGAGATTCTTCTTGTCTTTTCCAATCTTGTCACTTCCTTTTTGCTGTCATTTGAAATCATAAACAGTAAATTAGAATCAACTAAATCTAGTAAAAATCAAAATTGCAGTAACAGTTAAAATTCTCTTGTCATCTCAGAACTATTTTGATATTGTAGTATCTCAAGGGCAGGGAGATTAAGAAGTAATCTATAGAGAAAATTAATTTACAGTTCTGTTGTAATCATAGGAAACAAAATAAACCTCCTAATATACCTCCAAAACATACCTTCTTATATTTCTAATTATTTTCCTTGGAATGGAAAAACTTATCAAGGGAATTTGAACTTTTAGTCAATCATTCCTCATGTCCATAGTGTGTAGGATCTATTTAGTGACACATTCAATCAGAGAGCTCTTAGGACTTTTGGAACTCAATTATACTGAATTAATAAATGCTCATAAATGAATTGAAATGTACTTTTTATAGTATTTCTGAAACCTAATCTCATTTGAAACCTTAGTTTCTAGGTGAGGGCTGTATTACCTCCCTTTGAAACTAGTGTGTAAAATTCTTCTTTTAATCCTATGGGCAAATTAAAGGACCTTCTCCCCCCACCCCCCAATCAAGATCAAGTTCCTGTAATTCTTAAAAATAACTTCTGCTGAGCCTGGTAAAGGTCAGTAGAATTGAACATACATTTCTGGGTTGCGAAGTTACATGCACCAATATGACATGCTAAGGCTATTTTTAAAAATGGAGTTCTAAGAAGAGATTTTTTACCTCCACACCAAAACTCATGCTACAGTTTCTACTGACAAGGAAGCCATGATTTAGATTGTTGGATGGGTTTTGGTGCCTAACTTGAATTAGAATCTTTGTGTCCATAGATACCTTACTGTTGCAGCTTTCTAGTTGCTACACAGAACTTCCTAGTTGCTGCACAGAAAGAACCCAAACAAAAGTGGCTTGTGGAGGAATGGGTTTTTTTGGCTTACGGACTTGAGGGGAGACTCCATCCTGGCAGGGAAAAAGATGGCATGAGCAGAGGGGTGGACATCACCTCCGCCACAGCACTGCAAACAGCAGCAGGAAGGTGTGCCAAACACTGGCAAGGGGAAGCTGCCTTATAACCCCAGAAGCCCGCCCCCAACAACACAGCTCCAGTGAGGTTGTAAAATCTAAACTGCCATCAGCTGAGAACCGATTACCCAGAACACATTCCTTTGTTTGTGGGGGACACCTGGATCAAACCATGACACTTACTGACTCTGAGACAGAGTTTCTCACTTGTAAAATGGGTAACCTATATATAATGGGGTTTTGTGAAGATTGAGAAAATTTGTCAAGCACCTGCCAGTGGAGGCCATTCCCTCACTGTCCTTTTCCATTGCCCAGTATTAAATCAGTAGCATTAAGAATCCACAAAGTTCACCATTCAAAGAACTTTACCAGGTTTGCTGGGTGCTTTGTGGCTCCTGATGCCCAGTTTTCTTCTTTCAAGTGTCTTTTCCAGCCATATTCTTCTCTCCTTGACCTGGCATTCAATCCCATCCCACCTGACTTGATCTTCCCCAAACAAAATAACTCCTTTATCTTTAGCACTTTCTTATTAGGTAAGAGCAGTTCAGAGTTGTAGTTACCTGTAAAACAAAACAAATTGGTTTTCTCTCTCTCTCTCTCTATGTATATATATACACATATATATATATATACATATATATGACCCTCTCATAAATAAATATTTATAAAAAGGGGGGCTGAAGAGATTGCTCAGTGGCTAAGGCACTTGCCTGCAAAGCCTAAGGACCCAGGTTTGATTCCCAGGTACCTATGTAAAGCAAGATGCACAAGGTGGCATATGTATCTGGAGTTCATGTGCAGTGAATAGAGGCCCATTCTCTCTATATCTATCTATCTATCTATCTATCTATCTATCTATCTATCTATCTATCTCTCTCTCTCTCTCTCTCTCTCTCTCTATCTATCTATCTATGCCTCTTTCTCTCTCATAAATACTTATTAAAAATGGCATTATAAATACTTTTCAAGGAAAAACCCCACTATGTTCCCTTTTGATTCCTGATTTTTACATTTAAAATGCATTATAGGGCTGGTGAGATGATTCAGCCCTTAAAGGCACGTGCTTGCAAAACCTGACCGCTCACGTTTGATTCCCCAGTTCCCACATAAAGCCAGATGCACAAAGTGGTGCATGCATCTGGAGTTCATTAACAGTGGCTGGAGGCCCTGGTGTGCACATTCTCTCTCTCTCTCTCTCTCCTTTAGAAAAACAGTATTCTGTACACAGCCAAGGTGACTTGTTTACAGAACTGTGTGGTCAGCAGCATGCAAAGTGAGGAGCGGTTTCCTGCTTAGCTCTGGTGACCGTCATTGGGTCTGTTTAGTTCCCAGCACCTCAGTTTCTTCATCTGTAAGACAAGGCAGTTAGATTTACCCTGAGGTCTCTTCTAGCTTGAAAAACATTTTATGAGCTGGTGTCTCAAACAAAAAAAATGGGAATGTTTTATTTCCTTTTTCCTGTTGTGTGTGTGTATGTGTGTGTGTGTGTGTGTGTGTGTGTGCTCACACACACATGTGCGGGCCAGAGGCTGACATCAGGAGTCTTCCTTGGTAATTTACCTAGGCACAGTCTCCCCCCTGAGCCCGGAGCTCATCTATTTCAATAGTAGAACTAGTCTCTTTGCCCCAGGGAACCCTGTCTTTGCCCCCGTGGGCTGAGATTACATGCCCACCCATCTCTTTGCCCCAGGGATCCCTGTCTCTGCCCACTCCTGTGCTGGGATTACACAGCCACCCAGAATTCTGTGGGCACTGGGGATCTGAACTCCAGTCCCCACACTTATGCAGCAAGCACTTTGCCAACTGAGCCATTTTCTCAGTTCTGGAATGTTCTCTCAACACTGGCTAACCAAACAATGTAGAGGACCAAGGATGATTATTCAATGTCTCTCTCAGTTCCTCTTCTTGATTGCAGAGAATAACATACCGCAGCCTTGAGGAAGCATTTCTACTGGTGGGTAATTGCCATTTTGGCTGCCTTCTACTCCTTGGGCCTTTTGATCGTCAGCCAAATGGATGCTCTTGGATGACTCCATCTGGGTGTTCTTGGTTGCCCCCATCATCCCCTGCTGCCTTTATGACAGGCCTATCCCTGAGTTTGAGAAAAGACTGGACAGGATTAGATCTTCACACTTTGGTCCTGGAAAAGAACACATCTATCTGTGTGTGTTGGAAGCCAACCTCGGGTTTCTGTGTATCGCATTGAGAAGCAGCAGGTGTCTGACCGGTAAAACTGGCCCAGCCAATGGGGCATCAGCTTTATTGAGGGGGGGTTACCCGGGAATGATCATAAACAAGTGTATTTAGAGAATTGTGTCAATTGTCCACCTAGGAGCTGCTTCTTGAAGGATTATTGCAAAGGGCAGCAGGTTGAAGAGCTGGGACAGAGGATTCTGTGTTCAAATATTAGTATAAAGTCTTACTGTATTTTGAGTACTTAAGGAGAAACTCATGGGAGCTTTCCAGGGAAGATAGTGGGTGTTGTGAATATGAAAATATGTATGAGGCATCCTGAATGAAGGCTTTATATGGTGGAGGTGGAAGACTGTGGACCCCAGCTGCTGGGGGAGGCTGGGTGGGGCAGGGATCGGGCTGGGTTAGGTAGGAGGAGGATGCAGAAAGAAGAAAGCCTTCTCTTGGGCTCTGTGGGCTGCCTGTTTTGAAGGGTCTGCAATAAAGACTGGGGGGGAGCATTGAGCAGAATAGGAGAAAGGTCATTGTACAGAGAAAAGGGCCAGACCGGGAACCAGAGGCAGCAAATGCTAAAGGTTAACGTAGAAAAATGTAATTCAGGAAGGTAAGGGCCTCTCTGGGAAGCATGGCGAGATGGAGAGGAGGCTTCTAAGAAACAGATGATAGCCCTGAGCCGGAGCCATGTGAACCTGGTTCCCTTTAATCTTTGCAGCTAACATCCCAGATGCTCAGTCTATTTAGAACTTGGAAGCCACCTTGCTGTTACAAAACCCCTGGGACCAAGAGTTTCAGCTCACAGCCATTGTGGTGGCCTGGGTTCTCTGCTCTGCTGCTGAGGCAGGTCTGTCTTATAAGTGGCCTTTGACTGTCTCTATTTTCTTTTGGCCAGTTACCTTGGTCCTCAGAACTTCTTGTTCGGTCAGGAAGCAATGCTGCAAAGCTCCCTTTCTCCTGCTGTTTGATTTTTGTTTTATTATTTCCAAGGAAAGAAAGAAAAAAGAAGAGAGAAAGAAAGAGAGAAAGAGAGAGAAAGAGAAAGAGAAAGAGAGAGAGAGAGAGAGAGAGAGAGAGAGAGAGAGAGAGAGAGAGAATGGGCACTAGGGCTTCTAGATTCTGCAATCTAACTCCAGATGCATGCACCACTTTGCATCCGGCTTTACGTGGATACTGGAGAATTGAACGCAGGTCGTTAGGCTTTGCAGGCAACCCATATCTCCAGCCCTCTCTTTTTAATTCAGTCTGGAACCCAACCCATGAGTTAGAGTGGGTCTTTCCACCTGAATTCCTTCACATACATGCCCATGGATTTGTCTTCTAGGTAATTCAGATCCAATCAAGTTGATAATTAAGATGAGAAAAATCCATATTCTTAACAAAAAGTGGTCCAGCGGTGTGCGGTGACTCACACCCTTAATCCCAGCACTCAGGAGGCAGAGGAAGGAGGACCTCTGTGCGTTTGAGGCCATCCTGGGACTACAGAGTGACTTCCAGGTCAGCCTGAGTTAGAGTGAGACCCTACCTTGAAAAAAAATAAAATAAATAAATAAACAAACAAAAATGTAGTCCAAGCAATGTTAATGGATAGCACTATTGCAAAAGCACTCATGTGCTGGGGGTGGGTGGGGGTTCTTGGGCTAAGGACACCAAGAGTGGACAGAAGCAGAACAGAACAGCCTGATATTCTGGGTTCTTTGATGGGATGGTCAGCCAGGTGCAGCCATGGGAGGAACGGGTATTCCAGGCAGGTTCTCAGAAGGAGAAGACGGTTCGAGAGGAGAGCTGAGGCCAGCACTCACCGTGTATGCAGGATCGGTTAGTTTATGGAGTATCAACAGGCTCTCTGATTCAGGGGTGGTTCCTAGCCTGAGTTGATGGAGGCAGAGGAACATTGCCTCCTGGGGTGCCCAGGCCAGCTGGAGGAGGTCTGGTCTGGATCCATCGGGTAGGTGGCACCTCAAAGGCATACTGATGGATGTACCCTTTGCTATCTCAGGAATGGGCCAGTCTCTCTGCCGCCAGACAGTAAAACTATGTACAGATAGACACTCAATATTTACACCCGGGAAAGCAATAAATCTTTCATGTCACTTTGCATAGTGAATCTCAGCTATTGAAGTGTGCAAATCTGATTGAGAGAGAGCCAGGAGTTGTGTCTGACCCCTAGGGGAAGCAAGGCACATGCCTGACAGGTTGGGAGGAAAGGCTGCATCTCAGAGCCATGGCTAGTGTGTGCTCACAGCAACAGAGCTGAGGGGAAGTGCTTGGCTGGCAGGCTGAGGGCCTTGGGTTTTATCAGATGCGGCCCCCAAGTTGCCCTGCAGCCCTGGACTGTTGTCCAATAAACTGTCGGAATGTGTTAACCTTTAATAAATTAGAATAATCAGGATGGAGCTGCTGAGATGAACAAAGCTAGTAGCACAGGACGAGACCATGGGAAAGGCTAGCTGGTCACTTAAAATGTGGTGGTCTTTGGAGAAGACCTGTGATGACCACCTCTGAGGCAAAAGTGAAAGAAAAGCAAATATGCTTTCAACAGGATTCATACAGGAACGTTGAAGGCTCTTCCTAGCAGACAAGCTGAATGGTGTGTGTGAGGTTGGGTCTCTTGATTTTGCTAAGTTTTTATTCTTTATTCATTTTTGGTTTGGTTCATTTTTTTAAAAAACAATTTCAGTTCCTATTTCCTAGCCTTTTTTTGAAGCCTGTGGGTTCCAAGGGTCAAAATGATGTCAAGTGATGAATTTAAAAAATATTTGTGTGTATGTGTATGATAGGCACGTGTGATGTGCATGTACACGTGTGTACGATGTGTGTATATAATGGGAGTGTATGTGTGTGTTGTAGGCAGCTCCTTGTGGCTGGGACACACATCCAAGTAGGCAGCTTGTAGGAGGGAAGGGGTTTATTTCAGGTTTATAGAGTCCAGGGGAAACACCATCAATGGCAGAAGAAACTGGCTTCCTTTCAGAGATCCAAGCAGAGAGATGCCAGCATCACAAAACCATCAGCAAGCACACATAGCCAGACCTCAAACTGCTCTCCCCACACCTCAGGGTGGACTTAGGACCACCCTCCCAGTGACATATCCCCTAAGCAGGGATCTATCTGCCTGTTAGAAACTTAAGGAGGAAGTTCAAACTACCAGAGTGTGATGATATGTGTGTATGTGTATATGTGATATATGTATTCATGTGTGTATGGTGTCGTGCATGAGGTGTGTATACATGTGTGTTCATGTGTATGAATGAGTACAGGCATGCACGTGTCATGGCGCTCCCATGGAGGTCAGAGGACAGCCTTGGGAGTCAGTCTTCACCATCCACTTTGTTTGAGGCAATGTCTATTATTGGTTGTCACTGTGTATGGTAGACCAGTTGGCCCATGAGTTTAAGGGAATCCTGTCTCCTCCTCCCATTTCGCCTTAAAGCAGGGATTATAGGTGTGCTCGGCCACATTTGACTTTATGTGGGTTTGGTGAATCCATTTTCAGGTCTCCACACGTGTTCAGTAAGAGCTTTATCCACTGAGCCATCTCCCCAGCCCCTGCAGTATTTTTTCTTTAAATCAAAGTTTTGAGATAAACCAAGATCATGTTAATAAAAAAGCCTTGGTCACAAGGGTTTTTATATCAGATGCAGGGCATCTTTGTCCTATCACAGCTCAGCTCTTTGTGGCTCTGAAGGCAGGAGGGGACACAGCTTCATCTTCTTGGGCCTCATCCGTGAAAGGATGGACCTGGAGTGAGGAGTTATGACCACAGAGTAAGTGGTCCACATTTCCTGAGCACTTCCTGTGTGCCAGATGCTAGGTTAAATTCTTTAATGCATGACTTCATTTATTCCTCCCATCACCCTAGATATGAATACTGTGGGAATACTGCTTCTTCTTTAGATTAGGAATTCAGAGTGGCGTTCTCAAGGTCACAGCTATGACGTGTAGAGAGGGACTTGGGCTGCACACCTCATGCTTCTCATTGCTCTGTTCATGATTCCTCTCCGAGGAACTTGCTCATCACTTCCTATGGTGAGTTTTGCAAGCCCAGCCTCTCTTGAGCCTATTTATTCTGAGGAAAATTGCCTTTTCTTCTTGCTATGAGACAAATGGCCATACTTGGTCATGACCGTTAGGCCACACAAGTAAAGTAAGCTTATTCTAAGTGTGGGTAACTGAGTAGGAGGGTCTGAAGTCAGCTTTCTTCTGAACAGGAATGCAATACTCTGAGCTGGAAGAATACTATACAATATAACCATATTATTATAATGAAAGGCAATTTGCTACCATATCCATGTTCATAATAGCATTATTCATAAAATAACCAACATCACCAAAATGCCCCTGGATGGATGACTGAATCAACAAAATGTGGCAAAGACATACAGTGGAATATTATTTAGCCTCAAACAGGGAGGAATTCTAGCACCTGTTCCTATGTGGATGCACCTTGAGGCCTGGGTTAGTCAGCTTTCTGTCTCTTATCAAATACCTGAGGTCATTTGACTTCAAAGGAGGGAAGGTTCCTTCTGGCTCACAGGTTTGGAGGGCTCAGTCCATGCTTGGCTGGCCCATTACTTCTGGACTTCTGTTGAGGCAGTAAGTCATAGAAGAAGCTCTTCATGTCATGGCAGCTAGGAAGGAGAGAGAGAGGGGGGGGGAGGAAGGAGCTGGAATCCCATCATCACCTTCAAGGGCAGAACCCCTGTGACTTGCCTGCAGTAGACCCATCACTAAACCAGCTCCCATGCTGGTGGGAGAGCCTTTATCATGTTAATCTCTGGGGGGGCACAGATAAAAACCATAACAAGGGCATGATGACAAGTTAAATAAGCCACACATACACCAAGACAAGTATCAATTTTCTGTGTTACTTGTGATAGTTGAAGTCCTGAAACCAGAAGGGAGAATAGTGGATGCCAAGGGCTGGCTGGAGAGTGAAAATTTCAAAGTTTCTTACTGGTTATCGAGTTTTGGTTCTGCCAACTGAGGCAATTCTGGAGATGGTTGTAGAGCATGTGAATTGTAGATTTAAGGTAGTTAAGATGCAACATTTGATGTTATACATATCTTACCACTAAAAATAAATAAAGCTGGCATAGTGGTGCACACCTTTAATATCAGCACTTGGGAGGCTGAGGTAGGAGAATCACCATGAATTTGAGGCCAATCTGAGCTATAGAGTGAGTTCTAGGTCAGGCGAGAGTGAGACCCTGACTCATAAAAAACAAACCAACAAAAATCAACTTAGTAATGATCACTACACTGAAATTGGTCTTAAGCTTACTGTCAACTCTGAAGAAATGTTTATAATCTTTCTTTATGTGGAGAACTTTGCACATAATTCCTCTGAGTTTAAGGGTACATTTCAAAGAGCTAAAATGCATGATAATTCTTTCTATCACATAGGTAATTTATAGTGCAATTGGGGCACTTAGCACAATGAAAAGAAAAAATATTTGGAGAAATGCATATTTAAAAATAGCAATTTGTCAACTCATGAACAGAAATTCACAGTTTTTCTAAATTACTGCCATCTAATAGTGAACATCTTTCTATGAAAACCTCGCTCAGCTCTCAGACTCTCCGATCTGTGATTACGATATGACGACTTCCACCACTGACTACAAGGTATATTGTGTGTGTGTGGGGGTGCTCTGACTTTTTCATTACTGGTCACAGTGAATTTTATCGAAGGCGTTATTCAATGCTGACTGTCACCCATGGGCTTCTGTAGGAGACAGAGTAGTATGGAGAGGCCTGGCCAGTCCTTCATGGTCACCCTGACTTGGGGAATGGTGCATGACTCAGCAATTCTCTGTGAAGTTTACTTTTGTCATTTGTGAAGAGATGGGTTTGGGTGAATCATTGTAATCCTGTCTATTCTTTAAACATCTCCCCAGGAGTGTCTGTGAACTGTGATCCAGTTACCCATAGCTGTTTTCATCAGAAAGAGGTTGGCCTTTAAGAGCTTTACTTCAAAGAAGAGAAACGGGTGATTGTTCTTTGAGATCTGTGTGGAATGGATAGGAACACCTGGAAATGGTAAGGGGGGGGAGCGGGTGTCTTTCTGGAGCTTCTTCAGAGACTAGTAGTAGAATGTGACACTGAAGAACCGTCCCAAGCTTGTATGTGATCATCCTACATAGCAGCAGAAACACATGTCTTGATGGACTTCATTCAGGATTAAACAAGAGGAAGATTTTAGTAAATGTGTACGTGATGCAAAAAGCCCCAAATAACAGATGTGAGACTAGTGAAGTCAGCTGCTGTAGTCAGCGTTCTCATCACTGCGTGGAAAAGGACCCAACCAAAGCAAGCAGATTGGAGGAATGGGTTTATTTTGGTTTACACTCTGAGGGGAAGCCCCATGATGGCAGGGAAAATCATGGCATGAGCAGAAGGGTGGACATCACCTCCGCCACAGCACTGCAAACAACAGCAGGAAGGTGTGCCAAACACTGGCAAGGTTTATAACCCTATAAGCCTGCCCTCAACAAACAACACAGCTCCAGTGAGGTTCTAATACCCAAACTGCCATCATCTGAGGATCAATCATTCAGAACATATTCATTTGTTTGTGGGGGACAACTGGATCAAACCATGACATCACCTTTGCATTACTGGGACAAACACCTGACCAGAAGCAGCTGATGGGAGGAGAGTTGTTGATTTTGGTGGACAGTCTGGAGGGAGAGCGCTACAATGGCAGGGGAAAGATGGTAGAGCAGAGGCTAGACATCACCTCTGCCACAGAAGGTGGCAAACAGCAGCAGGAGTGTGAGCCAAGTCTGGCAAGGAGGAGCTGGCTATAACACCTGCCCCCAACAACACACCTCCTCCAGCAAGGCTCCACCTCCCAAACTGCCACCAGCTGGGGACCAAGCATTAGAACACATGGGTTTATGGGGGACCTAATTCAAGCCACAGAGACATAGGAAATAAATATCTTATTTATCAGGCCCCAAAGGTGAATGGCATAGTTTGGTCTCTCAAAAGTAAGCCTGAGTTCTCTTAAGTGTGAGCAGTTTATTTTGGAGTTAAAACCAGGAATCATAAGTAACGAATGGGGTGAGTGTGGTAGGGAAGAGAAAGAGCGATATAAAAAGTGATATATTGTGCTGGGGAGATGGCTCAGTGGGCAAAAGGACTTTCTGTGCAAGTGTGATGAACTGAATTTGAATCTTGTACTCACACACACGGACACACACATTCATATAAACACCCAGACCATACACACAATCATTGATTTTAAGAGCAGGTCATTATCTAAGCTGAAGCTGTTATCAGCAGGCACTGGCTTTCACAGGTCCTCCAAGAAGCATGGGAAATATCTCCATGTCCACTGTTAGATTGAGTGCTGGGCATTTCTCCACTGGGCCTCATGCCTCTTTGGTGGAGGCCTGGTCAGCTTCCGTACCCGAGATTCACAGAACTACCGAGCAAAACCGTGGCTGATATCAAAAGTAGACTGAAGGGGATGTGATGTGGGCACCAAGTATGTCCCCTCCATAGGGGTCACTGGACAATCAATCCCCTTTAGATTTTTAGATTTCTTGTCCTTGAGGAATATGTAGCAAATGCAATGTGTGGTGTTTGGTTAAGCCTGTGGCCTTCTATCACATGGCCTTGGTTTTAATAACGATTTCATTCAGTTCCTCAGCCACATGTTCTCAGCAAGATCCTTGGTGAGCTCTCACAAAGCAGCTTATGCTGCAGAAAGTGCAAAATACCTGAAATTGACATCAGATCAGAACTGACTTCCTGGGTCCACATTCGTGATGCTTCTACAAGACATGCATAAGTTTCTGGAAGACTCCAGCTTCACCGGATCAGCCCTTCCAAGTTCAGGCCCCACTCCAAGATGCAGGAAATGGATCAGTTCTCCAAAGGTCCTGCCCCTTAACCTATCTCATCAGTATTAGGTTCAAAACACTGCAATTTGCAGAGCATACCAACATTTGGACACTAGCAATGTCCACGACCTTGGTTTTCTCATCTGTGAGTTGGTCTGAAGGCTTCCTAAGATATTGGGGGGTGGATCATATCATACGGGCAAAGCACTTAGCATTATGGCAGTCTTAATAAGAGAGCAGGGTTGGCTTCCCCAGAGTAAAGTGGGTAAGTCCATTTGAAGACCTGCTATGTAAGCTTTTTTAGTCAAAATGCCAAATTAAACCCAGACAAATATGCCAGGGCTGGAAGGAATGAATCATCTTCCTTGGTGACATGGCAGTCAAACATTTTACTTACTCATCTATGGTGGATTTGGTAAATTCTTTAAAAGATGGACCAATGATTTGCTATTTTATTATATTATTATATTAAGATACCATCTACCAGGATGACCAGGAAGAGGTGGGGATAAAGCTCCATTTTCTGTTATCCTGAACACTCAAGGGTGATAAGGCACTTTGCTTCCTGTGGCTACCTAAAAATTTTTTTTGAGAGAGAGAGAGAGAGAGAGAGAGAGAGAGAGAGAGAGAGAGAGAGAGAGAGAGAGAATGCCAGGGCCTCGAACCACTGTAATGAACTTTGAACGCATGCACCACTTTGTGCATCTGGCTTTACATGGATATTGGGGGAATTGAATTCAGATCATTAGGCTTTGCAGGCAAGTGTCTTAACCACTGAGCCATCTCTCCAGCTCTGGTACTTTTAAATGTATGTTTTTGCATGAACAGGGCAAGCTGTATTTGGTGATCCTTATAGTCTTGTGTGGAGATGTCTCTAGGTGAGATCAAGCTCTGACTTGAAGTTTCTTGCTTGGATAAAATGCTTAAAACAAATAATTTCCAGCCCTTGTAGATTTTTGCTATTACTCTTTCATTCACTTCTCTAGATTTTACATTCTTGATTGTTGATTTCTTATTTTTTTTTAAGGTTTTCAAAGTCCAAGAATACCACTGTCTTGGAGAAATCTTGTAAATTTATTTTTGTGTCAGCTGTGAAAATTATGCTATTATTCACGTTGCCATCTGATTCCTTTCTAAAAGTTACTGCAGAATTGCAATTTCTATTATCTATATATTTTTGCAGAGCTTTGCTCTTGTGATATTTCTTAACACAAAATTTTACTTTCCGAACAGTTCTGGCTAGATGTTTCTCAGAAACTGATTTTAAAAAATATATTTTATTTATTCATTTTCAAGCATAGAGATACAGAGAGAGAGGGAGGGAGGGAGGGAGGGAGAGAGAGCACCAGGGTCACCACCTTGTGGGTCTGGCATATGTGGGTACTGGGGAATTGAACCTGGGGCCTTAGGCACTGGAGGCGAGTGCCTTAACCACTGAGAAATCTCTCCAGCCCAGCAACTTATTTTTTTACAGTAGGATAAAAATACTTTAGAAGCATGATTATAACAACAGTAAAAGCTGGACACCTTGAGAAGGAGTTCAGAAGAGACTCCTCTGGTGGCAGAAGGGTGAGTCTATAACCTTGTGAGCCAGTTGGTACAACTTATTGGAAGTATGGTCAAAAATGTCTGTAGAAGCATTGAGTTTAACATTTGTGGTCAGCATTTTAGCATCTGGTAGGTCTTAGGGTACTGATGACAGAGAACTTGTCTACATGGGTTGGTGAGTCTGAAAGATATGGAATCAGGAGAATCTGGCTCGGAATGTGTGCCTATATGTGGTTATCAGGGCAGTCTGTGTCTGGTGGGCTTGAGTGAGGACCCCAGTCGTAGAGCAGAGAGTTGACAGAGGCCAGGGAGGGCTGGTGGAGAGGAGAGGCAGGAGCTCACACAAGGCACAGCAGAGCCTGATAGAATAATGACAAGCAATGGAGCCCTAGAACTTAAGACCCTCTCTAAAGACTCACTGGAAAAGAAAGGCTACCCCTTAACTGCACTTCACAAGGTAGAAAGATCCTGACTCAGAAGGAGAGAAAGAAAGAAAAAGCAGAGAAGTGTGGAGCAATGTTCGGGAAATAAAAAGGCTGAACTCTTTGGAATGGCGTTATTAACAGAACTTCTGTCTGGTTCCAGGTTCCGAGCAAAGGAGAGCCACTCCCAGGAGCCATGGGTGCCATCCGGGCAATGGGACAAATGGGCAAACCTCCTGATCGCCCTGGCCTCCAGGTATTTGTAATTAACTCAAAGAAGTGAGATTGAAGCAGTGTTTGTTGTTTTAAAACTTTCCTGGGGGGGGGTAGTGCTTTTGGTTTCTGTTTTTGTTCTTATTTATTTCTTTGTTTAGAATTATGAAATGAGAGAAAATATTCACACTGAAAACAATCAAAGGCCAAGAAACAAAACATTTTCAGAACCCTAGATATTTCTCCTATTTTCTACCTTGAGTTCAGATTATAATTTCGCTTGCCACTCCCTTCATATATATGTGGTAATCATTCCCTTGCTTTTTTTCTGGTTTATTACTTGTATGTTTCTCAATAATACAGGTGATCATTGCTTGCTTTTCATCTATGTCTCACCCTTTTCATTCATCACTGGGTTTATAGGAGTCTTCCAAGCTGTGGTACATTAAACCTCTGGAGTAATCATTTTATTGCTGCAAAGTTTTTCATCGTATGACTTTGCCATGATACGATGCCTCGACCATTGTCCTGTGGATGGACATCTAGATGGATCTGGAGCTATTGTTTACCACAGGGCTGTTTGTGCACATTCATAACCCTACATGCTGGGACATATGTACACAGAGTCCTCTAAGATACATAGCTAGGAGCAGAGCTACTGGTCACACCTCAAACTTTTCCATGGTTGTTAAAGAGTTTCTTTTCCTCCATGCAGTGCTTGGCACATGAGGCCAGGGAAGATGACACTAGAGATATTCCATTTGAGGCAGGGCTGAGTTTTCTCTACCCTGCGCTATGTGGAGTTTTCTTTTGGGTCTTGTACAGCTTTTTCTGTAATACTCAACATTACTTTAATGTTGTATTGCTAGTTCATGGATTTCAGTGATTTCCAATTCTGAGGACAAAAAGAGATCCTGACCTTCTGATTCTCAAACAACATCGCTACTCAGGATTATTTTAATTTGGAAACCCAGAGATTTTTTTTTAACTTATAAACTATATCTATCCTTAGATCTTCCTTAAGGATATTTTCATTACATAAGACCTAGAGAATAGAAATAAATTACACAAGATAGTTCCTTGTGGACTTATTTTTTCTTGTGATCCCAAATTAGCTTGACTTGGGTCTTAGTTGAAAGCCGAAGAATTATATCCAACAGTTATATAAGAGAATAGCTGGAAGCAATTGGATCAAAATAGCTGGCCGAACTGTGCAGTGCATAGAGTTTTAGGACAATAATGAAATTCTACCTAGAATGCAAAATGATCAAGGCACTTATAAGTACCCACAAACTACCAGCAAGCCGCAGAGTGAAGAACTGTGTCTTGCAGGTGAGCCAACCATACATAACATCACCTTTGAGACAAGTTCTAAATGAGACAAGTTCATAACACCTTGTATATCAATAGCATTTTCCAGCTTAAGCAATGGTTTAATTTCCCCACATGAATTCAGCCATTAGCCCATTTTATAGATTAAAATGATGAGGAAAAAGAGGTCATGCCATTACTTTTCAGCAAAGCAAAAAGTCATTCTAAGTGAGAAGTGAGAGACTTTTATAACTGTCTCACTTAAGCGATGCCTACTGCTAAGGCAGAGCACGGAGCTCTGGAAGGTAGCAGATCTCAATTCACTTCTGGGTTGGCCCTGGATGAGACACATAACTCCTCTGAAACTCAAGGTGTTTTTATTTTTTTGAACCTATAAAAATAGAGCTACCTCTCCAGGTTGTTTCGATGGTTGGATACAAGACTGAAACAATACTAATAATACTTGTTCTGAAGCCTGTCACTCATAACCACTCAGAAAGGATGTTTTCTAATAAAAGCACACAGTACCACCTGCTCTTCCTAATTATCACTCCTCATAAACACATCCAAATGAAATAAATCAAGGAAAAATCCCATCCATGTCCCTAGGAAGACATTAAACATGTGTCCCTTTATAATCAGCAACACTGTGTCTTTATCTTGTAATAATGAGGTCTTCATTCCAAGGGTCTTAAAGGAGAAGATCTTCCTTGAATAAGAGAGAGTTTGGACAATGGCCTTCCTCAGAGAGCTTTAGCGGAGGAGAGGGTGGGGAAGCAGAAGAGGCTTGTGAAGAGTTGGGGGCCTTGTGAAGAAAACTTCCTAAGCTTATTTCTCTTCATTCAAGGCAGTTGTCCCTAAAGTTTCAGTCACTTAAGTACACCCACCAAATAGCATGCAATCTTCTGCTTCCCTGGGCTCCATTTACCCAGGGATATCTCAGCAGCCCTGTGGTCCTGGACAGTGCCTTGTCCAATCATACTTTGAAGGAGACCTGGGCAGGTTTTCCTTGTCGCCTCCCTTTGCCAGGTATAAACATGTCATGCTCCTTGGCTGTAGTGGGTAACGTGATGATAAGAATTTAGCTGGCTCCTCTTGAATTTCTTTTTACAATCAACCAATTCTTATCATCGTCAAAGAAAACTGGAAAACCCATCTGGCTGGTTTAAACCGGTGAGGACGAACCCACATACGGAGTACGGTTTGAGCGTAAGTGACTCGTTGTCCAGCGCGTGGTGTGTCTGGATGTTGGTAATGAGACCGTGGTAGTGGGTTCAAGTTCAGAGTGCGTTTAGGAGTTGTCTCTACCAAAGTGACAACACATCAAAATGGAGTCATCCCTCAGTCCTGTCCTTTGCCAGAAGCAGAGGACGAAAGCCAACGGAGTGCTGAAAGAGTCTGGGCAGGAGACAGGTCAATGCATGTATGCATATCATTAGAGACACTTAAGACAAAGAAGTGCTTGTTACTGTGCTTCATCCAAGTTGGACTTAGTAGCTAATTAAGTAAAGCTCCCCTCCCCCACACTCCAGGCCATATGCGGTTTTTGAATTCTTGGACCACTAACCGTTTTAAAGGAGACGTTCAATACAGAATGCATTGAGTTTGGTGGAGAGTTTAAAGGTCTGCATTTTCCCACCAAAGCGACTTAATATCTGCTGCAGAGTGGGCGTGTGTGTGTGTGTGTGGAAGGGTTGTGACCTCCCTTATTTTTACAACTATTGCCATGATTTCATAATACTGGCAGCAGTCACCCGGAGTGAAGAAGCAGACTTTATTACAGTAATTCTATGCCAGAATGTGGGTATTCAAACAGAAAAACTTTTCTACTGATAATAAATGTCAAGGGAAAAATGACTACCCAACAAGCAGCCCTTCTTCGGTGTTTTTAATATACTTAATGGCCTCAGTGAACACTAAGATGTGCCCACAGGGCCGAAGTTCACGCTCACAGAACCTCTTGGTCTTCCTCTCCAGATGGTAAGTTGAGGCAAGTCTTAGCTAGTCAGGTCGGCATTTCTTCCCTCAAAGTGTAAAGCAGGCCATACGTTGTCTTGAGCATGAAAGGCTATTGGTTCTGAAGATGGATTCATTGTGAACATCGGGGGGTGACATTGCTCTTTTGGTTTGCTTGGGGTGCTGGGGATCAAACCCAGGACCTTTGACATGCTAGGCAGGAACTCTATCACTGAGCTGTATCTCCAGCCCACAGTGATGCTTCTAGATCACTTCGTTACTTTTCTCTGATAGGTTCTGATGCATTTCTGAATTCTGGAAGAAATAATGTGACAAGGAAATTCATCATTAATTCATCATTTCTGAATCCCAGAAGAGCCGAATAAGCACCAAAATGTAGGGCTTTTGAAAATAGCCATATTTTGGAAAAAAAAATAAGCTTGTAGCTATGACATGATATCCATTAAGCATTAATTGTGGGGATTATCAATATGTCTCTGAAATGATAAGTATTACCATGTGTAGTCTGCATCAGAGAACAGTTATTTCACTCTGCAATTGAGTTTGGTAAAAGGTTGATTAGTCACTCCAAAATGACTTTAAAAATATTGATTGGGGCTGGAGAAATTTCTCCGCAGTTAGGGTGCTTGCCTGCAAAGCCTAATGACCTGGGTTTGATTCCCCAGTACCCACATAAAGCCAGATGCACAAAGTGGTGCATGCATCTGGAGTCCGTTTGCAATGGCTGGAGGCCCTGGCGTGCCCATTCTCTCTGTCTCTCTTCTCCCTATCTCTCTCTCTCTCTGCTTGTAAATAAATAAATAATATTAAAATATTTATAATATTTAAAAAAATAAATCTTTTTTTAAATAAAAGATATATTTTATCTTCGTGGATGGGAAGTGGGTATGGTACTTGAACCTTCTCTGAAGTGCCTGTTGTCTTGGGTAAATAAACATAATACTCTCAGAAAGTCATTTCCAAAAACCAGAGCAAGGTTTAGACTCCCAGGCTTTATCATGCAAGGGTCTAGAGGTTGATTACTCCTTTCTTGTACTTTAGGTCACTAGCTGACTTTTCTCTAATACCAGTGTTTATAATTCTGTATACAACTGGTGCTTAGTAAATGCTTAGGGATTAGTCCCATGGAAGGACCTGGATTCAGAATATCCAGAAGTCAGTTACTGGTAAATTCTGAGTTGGGGAACATCTTTGCAGAACCCTTGAACTCCAGACTGGTCCCTGGATCATGGCATGGATTCCTCCTCTGTGTTTCCTCTGTTCTCTGCAGTGGGTTTGTCTTCAACAATGAGCCATTCATAGACACCCAATGAACTACCCAGGACTAGGGAGACGGCTGCAGACCCTGCGGGCAGTTGGCCATGCTCCAGCCCAGATATTCTTGGGAATGTGGTATTATTTGAATCAAAGAGAAATAAATCTTTTGCAAATGTTAATACAAATGACTGTGGGAAGGGCTTGGTGCTAAAAGAGAAGCTAAGAATTCTTGGTGCCTACTGAGCTATTTTTTTGGCAAGGGCTAATACTAGGTTGCTATGGGAATGATGAAGACAAAATAACAGTCATATTTTAATGGCTGCTCTTACAGTGTTGCATTGTGTCATCTTCAACTGCGCTAGGAAGGAGCAACTTGTGTTGAATCATCTGACTCCGCTTATCTCATGTTTTGCTTCTTTCCCACTTGCATTTGAACTTGCAAACATATCTCTAAGTCAGTTCAGGAGTCAAGCTGTTCCCTATTTTCTTTGAGGCAGCCTATTTGAAGTTTCTGTGACCGACCGTAAGCTTTCTGTGTCCTAAGTTCAGATAGAAAAGGTGTACCCTGAGGGATCTGAAAGTCCAAGGACTGCTCTGTTTCCCTGGGAGAAAGAACCTGCAGCATAGGACAAAGGCCAGATGGCCTGGGCCGTCTCCCCTTTGCCACATCTAGCCATACCACTGTGGGGAGGTGACTAAACCAGGCTTGTGCATCTGCTTAGATCGATAGTGTGGTGCTGTGAGCTCTTCCATAAAGTCCTAGGTCAAGATCACAAATTTCTGTTTCTCAAACAAACAAACAAATACCCCCCCCCCCAACAAATATAGATCTGGTATATGACCCAGCTATATCACTCCAGGGTATTTACCAAAGGACTCCAAGTCAACATATCAGATATTTACACATCCGTGTTTATTGCAACATTATTCCCAAGAACTAAGCTATGGAACAAACCTAGGTGTCCAACAACAGAGGAATAAAGAAAATGCAGTATTTCTTTTAAACTTTTCTTTTGATTTTTTGAGATAGGGTCTCACTCTAACCCATGTTGATCTGGAACTCACCCTGTAGTCCCAGGCTGACCTGGAACTCACAGTGATCTTCCTACCTCTGCCTCCCTAGTGCTGAGATTAAAGGTGTGCACCACCATATCTGGGCTACAATGAAAGATTTTTGGCCATGAAGAATATACTTATGTTAATCACAGGAAAATGGTTGCAATGGGAGATAATCATACTAGGTGTCATAGTCAGCTACACGTCGCTGGGATGAATCTCCAAACCAGGCACAATTTGGGGGAGGAAGGTATTTATTATTGAACTCACAGATCCAGGGGAAGTTAAGGAAAAAAGGCTGGCCCCTTTTCACAGATCCGAGCAGAGACAGAAAAACCACCACCAGCACCTCAAGCAAGCAAGCACACTGTGCCACTGTAATCCACAAAAATGTAGAACTGCCAGACCTGGGGTTCTGGCTTTTCTTTTGCATATCTATCCCTAGTATTTTGCATCCAAATTAGAAAGGGCCCCCAGGAGGCCAGGCCAAAGTGACACTTCCTCCAGCCAGAAGCCTGGAGACAATTAACAATTTAATAAACACAATTATAATAAATTCTATTGGGGAACATTATCAAACTACCACACTAGGCAAATTGGGCCAGTCTCAAAAAGACACACATTAGATGCTTCCTCTTATATGCGACTCCTAAGTGAAATCACATACGTATACATGACATGAAGGAAGAAGTAAGACTAGCTAGGCAGCAAAGGAAGTTAACAAAAAGAGAAGGTGGAGAGATGGAGAGATGGCTCAGTGGTTAAGGCACTTGCCTAGGAAGCCTAGTGGCCCAGGTTCGATTCCCCAGTACCCATGTAAAGCCAGATGTGCATGTGTCCAGAGTTCATTTGCAGCGCTGGAGGCCTTGGCACACCCATTCTCTCTCTGTCTCTCTTTTCTCTGTCTTTCTCTGCTTGCAAAGAAAAAAAGAAAGATGAAAGAAAGAAAGAATACATTTTTAAAAAAGAGAAAGTGGACACTATAGGGGGAATATCCACAGTGTTCAATATACATTTATGTCAAAATTTCCTTAGATAATTCAACATAATATGCAATGAATGTACAATAAAATCCAACAAGAACAATGCCTATGAAACATCAGAAAACCTAATCATTTTCACTTAAGGGAAGAGACAACCTCGGTGTCCTTCTGCACACAATATTTCAGGGAGCCATGACCAACCCATCAGTACTAACTTGAGATTTTCCAAAGCACAGACCCTGGGCCAGGACAGAGGCCGTAGGCGGCGCTTCTTACTCTGTTGGAGATGCTTTGGTTTGAATGGAAGCTGTGGGGATGATAGCAGGAGATCCAGGCAGCGAACCTTGCTGTTCTCTTGAATCAGGTAGAAAAGGTGTTCCCCGAGGGGTGTGCAAGTGCACCCCGAGGGACTGGGCATGCTGACCTCTGAACTTCGGCTCTCTGGATGTTTCCCTTAGCTTTCTTGTTTGTTTCTTATCTCAAAGGCCTCTCAACATTGGAGTGTCCCTGGACACAGGCTTTTCTGTTTCATCCATTTTCACTAGGTGATCTCATCTGTTCTCATTTAATAGCACCTGAATGCTAAAGACATTGTATTTCTGTCTCCAGGTTGGCGGTGTATCTCCTTCAGGGAGTCAGATGAGATGGAGACCCCTCTCTAGCAGGGCGCCCTTGTTAAGTATGACTGTCTTCTACTAATCGGATGCTTCATGGATGTCTCCAGTCCCGCATGTTTGGGACTGAGCTCCTGATTCATGAGGCCCATCTTTGCATCCTTTGAGAGACTCCCTCATTCTAGCCTATCCAGTTCAAACAAGGGTCGCTCCAATACAAAGCCTTAAAACCATCTTTAATTCCTTTCTCTTTCTCGTACATCCAGCCCACCAAGAAAGCCAGTCAATTCTACCTGCAAAAATCTTACTTCTCCTCACCACCTTTGCACCCACTGTCATGGCCCGAGTCTCCATTGTATTAATATAACAGGCCAACAAACTCCAGATGCATTTGCTTTGTGATTCTCCATTTACGTGGGTGCTGGGGAACCAAACCCAGGCCTTTAAGCCTTCGAAGAAAGCATCCTTAGCCTCTGAGCCATCTGCCTGGCTCAGACTACAGTGTTTTTAAGCTGAATGGTTACTTCTTTGATTTTCTATTCCTGTGACTCTTATTATGGTCTGAAGGTGAATATTCTGGTCCAAAGACATTCAGTTAGCTGCCGACTCAAAGGCCTATGTACTATTCACACGAGTCTCTTAACTCTGTGCCTCAGGTTCCTCAGGCACAGAGAAATGGGGGAAGTAGGAGCATCACTACCTCTTTTCAGGACTGTTTAGATTTCCCAATCAAAGCTTTCATAAGTGACTAAATGTTAATTTTTAACAAATGTCTGTGGGCAGTGACTTGGAGTGGAAGCAGGTTTCTTGAAAGAAAGATGCTTATCAAACCTGCAGTCCTTTCTAACAGACTTTTTTTAAAGTGGATATTCTTTGAGAAGAATTATTGAAATGAAAAAATCCAATGGCACAGCTAATTAACTGTGATTCAAATCTGATTTATTTATTTATTTAAGATAGTTTATTTATTTATTAGAGAGAGTGAGAGGGAAAGAGGCAGACAGAGAGAGAATGGATGTGCCAGGTCCTCCAGCCACGGCAAATGAACTCCAGACACATGCACCACTTTGTGCATCTGGCTTTACGTGGGTACTGGGGAATCAAACTTGGGTCCATTGCAGGCAAATGCTTAACTGCTAAGCCATCTCTCCAGTCCTGAATTTTTATTTTCAAAAATAATTTTATTCATTGATTTGAGAGAGACAGACAGAAAGAAAGAGAGAGGCAGAGAGTGAATCAAATCCGATTTTTGATCAATGTAACATGGTTCTTGCTTCACAAAGCAGGTTCTAGATTCATTGTGACAGACTTATATGGAGCATCTTCTCTGAGCCAGCGTCCTCGGCAAGGTCCTTTCTCACTCAGTGTTCTGCCTCTGTGGGGATATGTCTGTGGAAATTGAGGCTCAGAAAGATCTTAGGACTGAGCCAAAGCCACACGACATTAGATGTTAGACCCAGATATTTTTACCCCTGACTACATCATATGGCAGACTGGGCACCTCAAATACTATCAGCTTCACACCCACAGACCCAATATGACTTTGGCTTTAAAAATATTTTATTTAGGGCTGGAGAGATGGCTCGGCGGTTAAGGCACTTGCCTCTAGTGCCTGGGGCCCCAGGTTCAGTTCCCCAGGACCCACATGGGCCAGGCCCACAAGTTGGTGGCCCTGGTGCTCTCTCTCTCTCTCTCTCTCTCTCTCTCTCTCTCTCTCTCTCTCTTTCTCTGCTTGAAGATGAATAAATAAAATATTTAAAAAAATATTTTATTTATTTATTTGCAAGGAGAAGAGAGAATGAGAATGAGCATGACGCATGTGCCACTTTGTGCATCCGGCGTTCCGTGGGTACTGAGTCATCGAACCCCGGTCTATAGGCTTTGCAGGCAAGCACCTTAACCGCTGAGCCATCTCTCCAGCCCTCATCCTTCTATTTTAGTAAGACTTTAGTAAATTAGGTCTCTGTTGTTCTCAGTGTAGACCCTCACTCCCTATTTGCCTTTTTAAGGTTTTTTTTTTATATTGCTCAAGTTCTTCTTTTTCCTTTTTGCTTCTTTATTTTATTAATAAGTAGAAACTCTGTTATTACCACTATTTTCCTCCTCCATGCCCCCATTCTTTTATGGATGTCTGGCTTAAAGGTTTTAGAAAGAAGAAATAAAATTGGAAAAGAACAAAAAAGAATGTGTTTGGGGTCTTGAAGGGAAGTTGTCATGAAAATCAATATTCACATATATATGTATATATGTATATATATACATGATATTAATATTTATGGTAGGTTATGTTTGTTAATAGGAAAACATATGTTTGCAACCTGTCCTGGGTATTTGATTTACTAACCCCTAGGTTGGTTCTAAAAATATACATTCCCATTACATTTAGGATTCAATAAAAATGCATTAATTGGGATGTGAAAAGCCATTAAAGATGTTGGGAATTAAGGAACAGAGACTAACACCATAGGAAGGCCTAATTCTGTATTCAGGGTGGTGGCCAGCCCCAGGAACCTTCTTTCTGATACCCAAAGCAAAGGTGAGTCCCAAGGATGGGTTCTAGGTGAACAACACTTGCCCTCATCCCTAGAAGACCGGAAGTCATAAATGGTTAGTCACCAGCACTGCAGTGGTGTGTCTGCCCAGATCAATCAGTCTTACTCCCACTCACTCACTTAGTGGAGAAAAGGCCATGTGTCAGAAAGAGGAGTGGGGAAAAGGAGGGACTGGGTAGATCCAGAACTTTCTATGTGTTTCTCCCAACATTTTATGAAGGTTTTCAGACTTACAGAAAAGGTGAAGGAAATATCCACTAAGCACAATTGTCTACTAGAACTTATAATTAACATTTGGATGGCTACTTCATTACATTGACTAGTCCATCTTTTGTGAGTTTGACAAAGACTTTTACCTGCAAGACACAAACCTATCCAGAGAGATTATCTAATCTCAACTGAGAAAGTTCCCTGTTGCCCCTTTCTGGGCAATCTCTGCTTCCACCATACCCCTAGAGCTAATCTCCAAGTTTCCAGCCTAGTGTGTGCGTATTTAACTATAGATTAGTTTTTCCTATTTTAGAATCATGTTAGTAAAATCATGCAGCATGAGTTCTTTTATATATATAAGGATTCTTTTCACATTTCATACTATTTGTGAGATTCACTGATATTATAGTATATATCCATTTATTTTGTTAAAACTAAACTCCATTAGTCTTTGGGGATTCTTGGGTTAGCAACTTCTTTTAGCAGCTTGGAAGGCCAAGTTATTTTTCAGAGAGAAAGAGAGAAGAGAGAGAAAAGAGAGAGAGAAGAGAGAGCGTAATCATAGCAACTTTGGCCTCTAAATTTGCCTGATGAAGAAACAAAGGAGCAGTCCTTGCTCAAGGTCACGCAGATTGAGCTGAAACTGGAACCCAGGCCTCCTGACCGCTGGGGAACTGGGAGGCAGCTGAGTGTGGTGGTTGTTTTGAGCGGATGCCATGTGAGACTAGAGAGTTTCGACAGAGCTTTACCGTAGAGGATGTGAAACTCCACAAACCTCATGTGACAAGAAATCCTCCGAGGCCTTGGTGCGGAGCCAGGGGAGGAAGTCTGACTGGGCTTCTGGTTACCAACTCCACCTCTGAACCCACTGGCCTGGGGGTGACTGTGTGAGCTTTCTGATTAGCAATAAAATGAGACATGGGGCAGCGACAGACAGCCTTGCTACAC